>DF241066.1:33934-91931 GCA_000507305.1 Breviolum minutum Mf 1.05b.01
GGGATGATTTTAGGCGAAGTAAAAGCGCGCCCCAAAGACATTATCAGCTTTAGCTTAGACTATATAAGCAAAAGCAAAGTACAGACAAGCAATCCGTCATCAAGCCCCAAACCACTAGACACGCCGGCAAGGCCGGCGGATTTTTTTTGGTCACGTTGTTTCTTTCTGAAAAACCACTAGTTTTTTTTGCACTTCATGCCTACTTATTCAACCTTGGACCTTGCTGTTTCTATGATCATCAATGTTTTTTTTTAGCCAGCATTTGCAAAGTGCGCCATATCATAGCGTATAAAAAAACATATTTATAACAAGGAACAACATAGCCATCCACTGGAAGTATCCAAAAAGTGGCACATATAATATTTGCTCAAAAAGATGGGGCCCACCATGTTTCGGAATTGGCTGCCAAGGTTATGACATTTGCCATGGGAGATTCCTTGCATCAGTTGATGACTTCGCAACCACAGGTGCAATGGGTTGGAAAAGGGGATTGGCCACCTCCGGCGGGCCAAAACAAGCGGATTTTGATGTGCCACTGGGAATGATGCTTTAACAAAAACCTGGCTTGTTTTTTCTCATGCAACATATGATTTAACTGGTGTATGGTCGGAAAAACAAAACATATAACATAGGATCAACTCAAACTGTGAAAAACATTGAATCCTGGAAGCCTCAAAAAATCCACTGAAAAGTCAGGGAACAAGCATGATTAGTTTGGTTATTCAACAACAACATGAATATGTTTTTTCTCTCGCAGGAGTTTTTATGGTAAGGCCATGTCATGGATCTGCAGTTCATGGTTCCAAGCACGAAAAAAAAACGCCAGGAAGCTGCAATGGTGTTCTTGTCATTGGTGGTGCCATTTATAGGTACCTTGGCTGCCAAGGGTCAGTTGGTCAGTTGGATTTCCATTCGTTGTTGGAAACTCAAGATTTTCTTTCGCAACTCGTTTATATTCACGGCGGTGCCGTTTTGTGGCGTTCAGTCTCTGGCCTGCAGTTTTGATGAAATGACTTGGGATGATACCCCAGGAGATCCGTAACGTGTGGTGGAACATGCCAGATATGTTTCACATGGATCCCGGGAATGGCAGCCTAAACTTCCATGTCCATGATGGAATCCAGGTGGGTCACTGAAATCTTGAAATCGAGGGAGATGTTGTATGTTTTTTTTCACCTCCCCGACGGGCTCAACTTTATATATAATTAGATACTGGGTGGTGGCAACTCAAATATTTGTTATTTTCACCCCGAAACTTGGGGATGATTTCCAATTTGACTAATATTTTTCAAATGGGTTGAAACCACCAACTAGGATATGTTTTTTGTTTTTTTTGTGGGGCGAAAAATAGGGGGAAGACTGCGGGTTTCCAGACGTAAGATCAATGTGAACATGTTTGTTTGAGAACTTTGATCTTTGTCGCGTTGTTTGAGATGAACTACTAGTCATGTTTCCGCTGTTTTATGTTTTCTTCACATCCAAGAAAGTTCCAATAGTTCTTGCTCGAACTGGAGAGCAAGCATTTAGCAGAAACAAACATGTGTTTACTCGTCGGTATGGAGTAGTAGGTCAACATGTCTGAAGTTGAAGACGTAAAACCCACAACATGTAGATATATAATTTATACCTAATACACGTAAAAGTTTCTATCGCATATTATCATATACGTAGTATGTCATTGTATTTCTTTTCCACTCCAGTTGACTCATTATAGAAATCGCACCTCAGGTTGCCTCAATTTGCCAAGGAGCGCATTGGTTGTCCAACTTTTCAAGGATACGGTTAGGTGTAGATGGCTCAACGAAAACTATGCGTAGCCAATAAATGCATGGTTTCACGTGAATTTTAATCATGTGTTAGGATGAGTTGACGGTTAATTCGAAATGTCTCAAATGATATTTGGCATTTGGTTGTTCCACAAGCACCACTGTCATATCACAAAAAATAAACTGAGAAAACATATTGATGTGCTTTAAATGGTTGATTGGCTCGGGATTTTCCATGCACATGTTTCTTGTTCAATTGCATCATAGCGAGGGTATATCCAACCAATTGGTCTCAGAAACGAGTTTTATGAGGTTGGCTCTTGCTTTGCAAAAGTTCAACTTTGGCCCATGTTGATCCACACTTGGGCAACTTTCGTTTCTGGAGAAGCAATTTGAAGAGGTGAATTTGTGAGATGGTATAGCTTCTAGCTGAACGCAGAGGATATGACCATTGGTGGTTATCAGTTTTAGTAATGCTTGATTGATAATCCTTGCAACTGTTCGTTGCGGAAGTTGAGAGCCGGAATTATGGTTTATTAGTTGTCCAAAAAAGAACTGCACACAATTTTCAGGTGAGCAGGCTTGCAGTATCACGGCAGGTGACAGAATCACCGAAACATCCCTAAACATCCTGGTCAATTTCAAATGCTTGAAATGGGAATTTGTATATTTGTTTTATTTTGTTTTATTTGTTGTGTGCTTTGTCAAGAGTAGTTGACACACATGGTTGATGGCAAACAAATGTGGTTTGGGGGTGGGGAGATGTTACTCGTAACGCTGAAGTTGCCAAAACTCATCTGTTCAAGGTTCAAACGGCACCTCTTTTTTCAGGGGTTTCCCAGGTTGAAGGTGAATATCTCCCTACATCTTTCCACCTTGTACCGCATATATGGATGATTTACCTACATGAAAGGTGAACAAATGGTCGCATGAACAAGGGGAAATGATGGAAATGGCAGCTGGTAAATATTCCCTACATGATGCCCTACATGGAGCATTTGGGTGTACATTAACACATCAAGTACATTCCCTGAAACTAACAGCAAACGCCCCAGAAAATAGATCGAAACCCAAAAGGAAAGGCTTGTTTTCCAACCATCCATTTTCAGGGGCATATGTTAGTTTCAGGGAGGGTACCTGGAAAAAAAACTGTTAATTTCCATCAACTTGAAACCCTAAACCCAGCAATTTGCCTAAAAGAATGGTTGTACTTTCCTATGGTTTCCAGGTATTTGGTGAATTTTATGCCATCTCCTTTTCCAACAACCTGATTTGTATTCGCCTTAAAGGTTGGGACCGGGAGACATCCACCCTTTCAGTGCTCGATTGGGGAAGCACAGTGAGTTTCTTGGAACCTACCGAACGAGATGAAGGCAACAAAATGGTGAGAAGGGTTTTTAGCTTTATATAGCTTTACCCATAGGATCCATGTATGGCATATTTACCTACATTTGGTTGATTTTGATGGTAAATGTAGGCAAATATACCATAAATGGTTCGTATAGCTTTATATAGCTTTATGGTTTGCATAGTTTCCGTAGGTCATATTTATTATTTTGGATGGTTGCATCATATTGAATACAACATCGGATGGTGAGAACAACTTATTTGAAAGGTACAGAAGGGTTTTTCAGGATATTGCAGTTGTATCCTAGGAATTCATGACATCCAGCTGATTGCAGGCCCTTATTGTTGTGGTCTTTACTGTAGATCTAGGTTGTTCATTTTGGAGGTATCGAAAACCATGGAATATGGAAACAACATGAAACAGTAAATCAAATACACAACATATGTTCAACACATCAAAAACATAATTGAAAGAGGTGTTGCACAAGCTTGAACCAAAACACTTGAAACACAAATGTTCTTTCCCTGGAGGGCTCGTATGTCAAACAGTTTTTCGCCAAGGACAGAAAATATAAATCCTCCAAAAATGCCATTAGAAACAAGACTTTCCTTAGGCACCCTCGGTCCCCAATCTACGATTTCACTCGCCTTGACTGAAGCATTTCAGGTGACATTTTTTCCATGACTCTTGAATCCATGTGATACACACTTTTTTCGGATCTTAAAAGTGGGTTGACACATTTAAACAAAATAAACATCATGAGGTCTTGGTTTAAACATTCCCGCTACATCCATTTTCACCAGGTATTTCGGAGGTATTTTTTCAACCGCTAAACATCTGAGGTTTCAACAACCGATCCTTCCCTCAAGGTATTGGGAGGATATAGGATGATATTCTACCTGGTGGTTTCAATCATTTTTTATTTTCACCCCTACTTGGTTGAAGTGAACCACTTTGACTAATATTTTTCAAAGGGGTTGAAACCACCAACTAGTATTGGATGTTTAGGGATTCAGCAAATCATCGCGCCATGAAGAAAATCACACCAACAGTCACCTGTTGAGGATGATCTAATTGGCAGCCTTCTGAGGATTGGATGATGAGAAACGGCAAGCCTTGTCTGTGTTGGTAAGTTGTTTCTTGGCACAAAAAAAAACTTATTCCAATTGCATGGGGTATTTTCTCGGTGAAGAAGGTTCGCTACTGTATATCAAACATCCACAACAGATTGAGGTTTGGCAGAGGATGCAGAGGATGAACTTATTTCTGAATTAGCATCTCGTTTTGGCATCTCTGGAGAATGTCATGATGTGGCGCGGGTGGTGCGAGGATTGTTTCTTTGGCCTGGACAGGTGGTTGGTTGCACATGCATGGACTTGAGATGTAATCTTAAATGTATTCTCGAGAATCTTTGAGACATGTTGTTTTTCAACAATTTGCAGTTGCAAAAAAAGCCACAATAAGCAGTTTCAAAGTTTTTTGGGCAAATTCTTGTTTTTTTTGATGAATGCATGGGAATGTAAAAATTCCATCCTCAAGTCCGACGACACTTTTTCGAGTTGATGTGAGCTGGCAGGTTTAATGCCAGCTGCCATCGTGCCGCCGCTGAAGCTTTAGAAGAAGCAGTTGCTGATGATCTTTTGCAAAACATGCAGGAGTTCCTCCGCAGACTTGACCAAAGTCGATCATGGCTGTGCAGGTGATGATTCACGCCGTGACCTGAAAAAAAAATCCTGATTTGGTGGTCACTTATATAACCAGTTAAAGGGTCACTTAACCACACCAAAAAAGGTCACAAAGAATTGCCAGTTTTTTTTATTTTTGCTTGATTCTTAGGTTTTTTTTCTTGATACCTCCCTGAATCTCATTCTTGATTCATGCCGATGTCGTGCATGATATGCATGATTCATATTTGGGTTGAAGTGCTTACAGTGGTTTTCTGTTTGAGGGTTTTTGCCTGGAGTATCTCTTACATAAATCAGACGGATCTGGGGGCGGAGGTTCAAAAATTCCATAGAAATACATTCTAAAGACACAGAAGACTACATTTACCTCAAACAAATGTTGTGAATAATTTATCATACATGGATCCTATGAGAAAACTGAAACTTGGGATTATACTGGGATGTCCATGGTACTTAGTAGCTGGATTATAACCCCTATATAAGTATAGTTATAAGTCCCTCAAGTAGGTTATAACCCAACTTACTAACTATATTGTTACTAACTTCCATGGACACCCTAGTATAGAAATCAGTATTTTTTTGGTGTGTGTGTGTATAATTGATGAACTCCATGAACTTGTAAGAATGAATTTCGTTGGTTTTTGTTACTTCAACTGGAAAATGACCAAAAATCGGATATGTTTTTGGTGTGTGATTTGCTAGGAGACCATCGTTCCGGTGGTGCGATGTTTGGCCATCTTAGGCAGGGGAAAAAGCTGTGGGTTTGGCTGGAAGATACAGATCTTTACAAA
Organism: Breviolum minutum Mf 1.05b.01; assembly: GCA_000507305.1. Taxonomy (NCBI): domain Eukaryota; class Dinophyceae; order Suessiales; family Symbiodiniaceae; genus Breviolum; species Breviolum minutum. The sequence continues at coordinate 39,525 of DF241066.1, forward strand.
ACATACCAGCCCCTAAAACTGACATAGCCCCATGAAAATAGGCCATCCCAAAAGGAAACGATCGCATTCCAACCATTCATTTTCGGGTGCGAACTGTTAGTTTCAGGGAGGGTATTCATAGGCACTAAGGACCAGAAACAACAATGCGAGCAAAGCATATATGATCCTATGATAGTGGTGGAGTCTATACTTGAATCGGACAGACAAACAATCTTATGAAGGGCATACCACTCATCATATTCTCATGTTTTTTCCCTGAAGATGCCAAGTGGCTGGGGCAAAAAACATTTGAGAGTTCTTGTGTTCGCACCTTTGAATTAATACCTTGGATTTTTTACGGATTGGGATCCCATGGGATTCATCACCTTGAAAGTCACAACCATGGATGGGAGACTATGTCGTTTTCTTGTTTCAAGCATGGGAGAGTCGCAAATCCAAGATACAAATCGCTTCCAACATGGCTGCCTTTTGACGGCTTCGATGGGTAGCAAAGTTCCCCGCAGTTGTCACTATCGTATACTGGTTGGTGGTTTCAAAGATTTTTTATTTTCACCCCTACCTGGGGAAGATTCCCAATTTGACTATTTTTTTTCAAAGGGGTTGAAAGCACCAACAAGATATATCTTGATTGGCATTTGTTTTTGAAAAACTGATCTTTGTGACTTCATTGACTATGGTCAGTCATGGGTTCGTTTTTTGACACCCCTTTGAAGCAACAAAAAACCGGTTTTCATGAGCACTTTGAGGAATAAACAAAACGCATTGTGACTTGGAAATCATGTTTGATTCCAACCTGGAAAAGGGGAACTCAGTTGCAAAACATTTTTTTTGATACAGCAAACGTCTTAGCCGTTGAATGACCAGGCGGAATTCTGAAGATGATGCAACAGAAAATTCGGGATGAACATCATCAAGATGCTGAGCTGAAATTGTTTTGATGTTGGTTTACCTCACAGAATACATTCTCCACGTTGAACACCGAACCTAAAAATGATGGTTTCCAAAGGCCGGAATCTTTTCCAAGGGCCAATTGTTTTCGGTGAAGCATGTGAAACTTTGGAGAGGGGGGGCCGGTGTTGCATGTTTTTTTTGACGCCGGTGGCGTCTCAGTAGCAAGGCAATAGCTGTGGAAGTGGTTTAACATGTTCTGTAAATGTCTCGCCTACTTGGGGGGAGAGAATACAATGTTGTCTCATCTCTCTGTAGAATTTGGTTGAAATTACCACCTAGCTTGGGGCAAAATTGTGATTCAAATAAACAGGATTGTTTGTTTCTAAGAGCCCATGATGAAACATAGGATGATCAATATTTCAAGGAAGCTTTGATTGTCATTTTTGTCCATTGGATCTTGTCAAAAAAATAGCCCCTGGCATGAATTGGAACATGTGTTTTTTGTTCCCTGTCGAGATGGTACACTCCAGTAAACTGATATAGCTGGCTGGAAAATGGACCCGGATTGAAGATGTATTTCCTGTAAAAAAGTGGATAATCCATTGCTATGTTAGTTTACCAGAGGGTATCAGGATTTGTTGAGATGAATTGAATTGCATGCCAGTGGTAAAAGGGGAAGATACACTCCCCCAAAAAAAAATCATGGCACCTGCCAGGAGGCCTTCCCAAAAGGAAACTTGTCTTCCAACCCCAGTGAAAAAAACAAGCCAAATGTGTTTTTTTTGATTGGGACCTTTGCATTCCCTATGTCAGTCCTTGGACCCGCCGACTGGCCATCATTTTTATTTTTGCCGGTGAATTTTCACTACATGAGTTGCCATGTTTTCAAAGGTTGCTTCCTTTGAAACAATAGAAAATCTAGCATTGGAAGAGAAAACGGTGGTGTGGGTGCCTGAATACATCCTTAGGTACTTGGAATTTGTATGAGTAGGGTCTAAAGCAAATTTTGAGATATAGATAGCCTCCCGCGTACTTGGTCGGATACCCACCACATGTATTCCTGTATACCGTATATATCCACGTTTTTTAAAGATTTACCCAACCACGAGGTTTACGAAGTACCCACTGTTCCACCATTGTTACTGTTGGCCTGGCCGAACTGCCAAAAACCCGAGACGGTTTCAAACTGAGGATATCTCCCTATCGCTGGTCACTGTGGTCCAACTCCTTCAGTACATTTTTTATTTCAACAAAGAGAAACCCTTCCAGGGGAACCAAAAAAACCCTTCATTTTTTTGGGGGTATGAGCTGTATGACCCCTCTATTGAGGGCCTAAAACCTTCATTTTTCCATGGGTTGTTGTGGTTCAAAGGTTGTGACGAAAAAAAGAAGTGTTCCATTCCTATACCATCCATGGGACGAGGAAGTATATCTACTTACATTTACCATTTACCTACTAATTTTTCCCATAGGAATCAATCATTCATGGATCGGTAAATATACAACAATCGTCCCATGGGAAAAGCGTCATGGGATGAGCGTCATGTAACTCGATATTCCCAACTTTTGCAGGTAGGTGCTGTTTTCGGATGATCAAACACCTTCCTCAAGTAACGACCTCATCGTAGAGACTCGCTAGATATCTAGCAGTCAAAAACGACGTCCAAAATGTTGTTGTGACACAAATCACAAATCCATGTGTTCCTCAAGGGTTTAAGAATTGTTGAAGGTCCGTATTTTTTTTGCGCGAAAATGAAATCAACCCAGCTTCAGTTCCAGTGATTCAATTTCTTTGTTCCTGAGGCTCTTCTTTGGATGCCATTTAGTGAGATGAATTCTTGACTGATGCGAGCTGGAAAGCCCGTGAAGCAACAAAAAACAAGGGGAAGAGGATGGTTGGGACGTTCATCCCCTAGGGATCCAATCACCTTATCTAATCACCTTCTGAGAATGGTTTCATGGAAGCCAAAAAAAACCTTGCTTTTCGTTTCGGTGCTTGGGGTCAGCGCTTCATCATCCGACGTTCGGTGGGCCATTTTTTTGTAGGGATATTTTCAGGGATCATACATCCCGAGCAATATGGAATTGACACATTTTCACCAGGCACCTATTGTATATCACATGGTCCTTTGGTGATTGGATCCCTTTGTTTCTGAGCATCCAAGTTGTATCCCCAAACGGGTTTTCATGCAGCCGCTCCGTTCGCTGCCCGCAGATCTCCGGAGCCCGTCCCGCATGCAGCGCTGCTTTCGCGGCTGCTTTTTTCTACCTTGGCTACAGCCGCAGCTTCCCGAGGCTGGAGGGTCCCTGGTTGGTTGGGGATGAAATACTACTCAGTTCTATAGGGATTATAATAAGCCAATATAAGGATCCCTATGAACCAACCATTTATTTTACAAGGGTTTTGATCGCTGCTCATTTTTCATGGAAAGTTATCCAGGTGGCGGTTTCCTGACAATTGTTTTGGTGTTTGAACCCTACAAAAGAAGGCCATTTTCCAGTCGAAGCAATGGTCACTTGGGTTCCAGGTGTCCATATATATATATATATATACATTGTATCTTTTTTCCCCTTGAATGTTTGATGAAACGATGCAATCTGACTTGCAATAATTGCTGAGTTGAAACCACCGACTATAACTATAGAAACTAGTTGTGGATTTTGTCATCCTGGCTGTAGTCAATGTACTGATACCAGTTAATGTATACTATTTTTGGTGAAATGTTGATAATATGTATATAGAATATATAAATATATATATATACCAGCACCACTTAAGAGGTGCCAATGGAAGACCCTAAGGGGTGATTCATGGGCACCCCTTACCCTTACCATTCATTTAAACACCCCTTAGGTGTTCCAGGTATATTCATCCATGTCCCCTGCCTCAGCTTCAATCGTTACCAGTATATAAATATCTTACTATATACTGCATCCAAACGTTCACCAAACAAAAATCAACAAAAAGTTTCAGGTACCTAAAATGGAGGGTTTCCTGAACCTTATGTTCGGCTATTTTGGGGGTGGGTTTTCCCTTACATAAGCCCTACATACAGCTTCTATAGGTGAGTACCTCCATTTGGGGTACCTGAATGGGTGAAAAAACATTTCAATGAAGAAACGAAACTCAAACCCAAGACAAAGATGGATGTATTTTACCCTATCCATATAGGTTGGTTGAAATATCTATGTGTCATGGTTCTGACACAATTTTCAAAGAAACGAACAGGAAAGCATACTCCCTGGAAGTTTAACATTCAACATAACCCCTGAAAATAGGCCAGGTTCCAAAAGGAAATTCGTTTTCCAAGCATCATTTTTCAGTGACGAGCTGCTAAACTTCGGGGGTGTGCTGCAAAAAGATCCTTAATCAAACACTTTTTTTGGGGGGTGCTTGGAGGATCATCCCAGTTAGTAAGTGATAAGGCTTCCCCCCGATTTGTAAGCCATGAAGATCAGCCATTTGGAAGGGATGCCACAACCCGATCCGATTCGGGGACTAACCATGCAATGATCCTCCAAGTGGGATATGCGAGGTGCCCGGAGGAACTCCTCTTTTCGGAACTGCCGGAATCTTCGACAGATCATTCCTCGGTCCGCGGGGTGGTTTGGGAAGAGCAACCAGGAGAAGTTTGAAAGTGACTTTGGTTTGCATGCTCTCGTGCAAGAGATGCAGGTTGGTGGATTCTGGTTGGTGGTTTCAAATATTTTGTATTTTCACCTCTACTTGGGAAAATGATCCAATTTCACTAATATTTTCAAATGGGTTGAAACCACCAACCAGGTGGATTTTTTTTTTGAAACATGTTTTGGACTGTCGATTTTGATGTTGGTGATGTGTTGACAATTTTTGTTGCAATCCGTTGGGGATTTCATTTTCAACATTGATGTTAGTTTTGCCACTTTTCATTCTTGCTTCCTTCAGACGGATGGGTTTTCAACCACCTCGATGTTTTGGGATTATACTCGGTGCTGTTGTCTCAAACGAGCTCAAGGTGGTGGGTGAGTAACATTTATCAAACAACTATTTTCTATCGGTGAAACATATTGGTATATACCTTCGTCATTTTGCTTTACCTGAGTGGAAATTTTGGCCCTATACTACGTATACATCCAAATACTTGGTAAGGATCGGTGTTTGTAACCCACAAAAGTCGATCCTCAGGAGATGTTTAGGGGTTCAAGTACCTCCGTTGTTTGGATGTATAGGGTGATATTGACAAACAAATGCAACATTGTACAGGTGGGCCCCTAACAGTTATAAATTTCAGTTATAACCCCTATAAATGGCCTCATAAATGGGTAACTGGGGTTATAACCCCATTCGGAACTGTTGGGGACCCCACCTTGTAATTTGTATCTCCCTTTCAGACTCAGCACCAGAGCGACATCTTTCCTAGTTTGGGAGGGCATCCAAGGAGTTGTAGGTTCAACTTTTGGAACGCCAATCACCATAGGATCCATGGAAAAATGGTACATTTACCTACATTGATCCCATAAAAAACAACCATTCATGTAGGTAAATACATGGATCATATATGGGATATAAACTGGTACACCCTGATTGTTGATGTTCAGATTCCTTGTGCATATTGTTGGGATTACAATGAATGTATATAGTTTGTTTTTTTCATAAGCCTGGAAAATACGACAGTTAATAGTTTCAGTGATTTAGTCATTTGGAAAGGTGACCGTCAACCACTGAATCCTTTTCCTTTTCAATACAAAAGTGTGAATCAAATGGTAGTTTCTTAGTGTTTTTATAGTTGCTGTATTTAGTGTACTTGATGAAACTCCTTCGGACGTCCATAAAGAATCGTCGTGCAGTTCTTACCTGAATCACAGGATTCATTATGTTGATTATGTTATTGGCTATACAGTCATTTGGTTACGTGATTCCAAAAGTTTCTAGGCTAATGGATACCATGGTGCCAACGAACCCCCTTACGGCCTACCCCCCCCCCCAGCTAACCAGCGTACCCCCCTCAGACATATAAGGCCGGCCTTATTATATAAGGGCTCGTGAAAACCCTTTGGTTTCCCTTAATTTAAGGCCGGCTATATTTTCCACCCTTATTTCTGGCGGGAAAAGGCACATGGCTCGGGGGTGGTTGGTTGACTGTTGGCCATGATGAGGCTATGTAGCCCAATGTAGCAACTACACCGACCGACAGCTCGTGTGTTTGCCGCCTCGTTGGCGAACACTCCTGAAAGGGACCGACCCGGCCGTTGGGGTGTTTTTTTTCAACGGTGTGCAACGGTGTGGTTTAACAATGGAGGATTGAAGTTTTTGTGATGCTAGGAACATCTAGGAACTATAGTTTGATGATTAATGATACAACAAAGTCAGAGTATACAATATATATATACATGATAGATTTTACCCAGATCTTGGAGATGATTAGATTTATCATGAATTAATAGATGTCTTTCTGAGCATACTTGGACCTTCATGTATTTTAGCCGTCATGTATAGATACATGCATGCAGGCAGATATGCACTATATATTAGGCACTGGATTGTGAATATTCATGTCCCAGGTCCACAAACATTGATCAAATCTATCTCTTTGCCCCTGGATGCATTGAACAATCAAACCATATGACAAAAACTAGATGGTGGTTTCAAATATTTTTTATTTTCACCCCTACTTGGGGAAGATTTCCCATTTGACCCATGTTTTTCAAAGGGGTTGGTTCAACAACCAACTAGAAAAAAGACTTGAACATTTCAGGGAATCTTTTCTTCAAACAAGTTCTTCTCAGTTGGTACCTGATGGGGGTACCTTTAAAGCAACCTTCCCCCAGCTTCATGCAGGATCAAGGCGGGCTTAAGGATACCTTCCTTGGTTTCAGCAGTACCTAGGCGGCTTTTGTCGACGCCATGAAATCTCCCTTTGCTACGGCAGAAAACCAACCAGTGTTGGAAATCCAGGAGGAGATTTCTACCTGGACTCCACCCCGAAACGAATCCAGACCACTCCCCGAAAATTTTTGGATCGGATAGATGGTCGATCAATCCCATCGCCAGGTCATAGGATTTTTCGATCGGTAAAAAATCCCCGGATTCTTTGGGACAAAACCTGGGATCTTTTGGGACACATATTTTGGGACTTAGCGACTGGTCGGTTTCGGCAAGGGAAGTCACCTCAAATCATCTCAAATCATGGTGGTTTAGGATCACGGAATCGCTCCCTAAGTGCCCCTTGAAGTTCGGGTTCAGGCATCATGGAAATATAATCATTTGTGCAGAATAGCCCCTGAAGTTTAACAGCTCGCCCCCGAAAAATGATGGTTGGAAGACAAGCCTTTCCTTTTTGGAAGGTAACTTTTCAGGGGCGACATGTTAAACTTCAGGTGGGTATATGATATGATAGGATGGTGTGAGATTTAAAGTTGAACTATAACGATCTTATGTAATTTGCATATGTGTTTACCTAAACCAACTGCGAGTGCAGATTTTTTTGGGGGTGGGTGGGGGGGATGGGCATATTTTATATAATTGTTTTTGTATGTTCGGCTTGTTGCAGGGTCTTGAAAGATCAGCAGGAAACATAACGATGAGAAGATCAGATGAACATGTGCAAATTGCAGTTGGATGTTTTTCTTTAGACATTATCTCTCTATTTTCTTCGAAACCATATCATCATATTTCTAATGTTGTCTTCCACGATATCCTGATTGTTTGGCCGCAATGTATTCTCGGAGTACTATCTTGTGATGCTCCCTACCCATAGGATCCATGTACTAGTATGGCATATTTACCTACATTTGGTTGATTTTGGTGGTAAATGTAGGTAAATATACCATGCATGGATCGTATGGGCTATCCACTAAACATGAAAACAACCTCCGGGCAACAAAAAAGGATATCCCTCCCAAAAAAAGTAGACATCATCTTTTCCCAGCCAATTTTTCGGAGTAGAAAATCATATTCACCACTGCATCCACTGACATATATATATATATATACACATACATTTACTGTACCTATCAGTCAATTTTTTTTTCAAAAGACACTTCCCCAAAAAAACTAACATTTTGCCCCTGAACAAATGATTGTTGGAAGATGTTGGAAGACGATTCGATTTTCCTTTTGACCATGGAAAACTCATATCAAAAGTATGTTGAAATTTCCATCCGCTTGGGTGAAATCCTAGGTGGTTTCCAACCTTCAAATATGTGGTGACCTTCTTCACCCTAAAAACAATTCTGGGTGGTGGCGACTCAAATATCTTTTATTTTCACCCCTACCTGGGGAAATGATCCAATTTGACTCATATTTTTCAAAGGGGTTGGTGAAACCACCAACTAGAATTGGGGGAAGATTATTTCCATTTTGACTAGCATAATTTTTTCTGGGCAAATTATAACGACCTGTTCCCGCCGGTTGGTCACCTTATATAAATTGTGGCAAAAAAGTAAGGAAATCCGGAATCCCCCCAAAATGGCCGAAACATTCAGGTTTATTGAATTATATCAAAACCCTAAAACCCTAAACCCTAAAACCCTAAACCAATTAATTTTCCCAGACTTTTCAGATGGGTTGAATTCCCACCGTTCCCAGCAACAAAAAATCAATGAAGCTTGCACTCTGAGGTGCAGATTCTCTATGTATCATGGCGGGAACGGAGATTGGAGGGTGATGCCCTTTCCAGTTTGGGATTTGAGTTGTGTTTTTACAATATAATAAATGACGCACACACACACACATACGTTTGTGTGTGTGAATGATATCTATATCCAAATGTTTTTTTAGATATATATATATATATATATATGTATATACATAGTACAGATGTATTTGTTTGTAAAACATCTATCTTTACATATATTATATGCATGTTTTCACATATACATTGCATGGGTGTGTTTCAAACAAATGATCGCAACAGTTTATGAGCATTTAGATTCTAAGAGGATTTGAGGGGCTCTAAGATTCCGAGCCATCCACAAAAAGTGGTGATTTTTTTAGCAGTGCAAAGCCGCTACACCAAGCCTACATCATTTGAAACCTTCCGTAAACTGATGGTGAATGGCCAGAATCCAGTCATTGTTGCCATTCACAACATGTTGCTGTTGCCATGAACTTTCTGGTCATTTGTAGCTTCTTATGTGTTTGCTTTACTATGTCTCATCTTCTTTCTATTTGTACCTAGTCCTTTCAGGGATATCTATCTATCGGGTTCCTGTTTTTCCATGGTAGCATTTGTGGGAAACTCAGGATGATATCATGCCACTGCGGATGGGAGCTGATTTGCTTTCACGACAGCTAGACGAAAAGGTACGTCAAGCTGCTTGGTTGATCGACATCATCGTCAGATTGTTTGTTTAGACAGGATGAATATCGGGTGATACACCCGCACAAGCACCCAAGAAAGGTTGCGCACATGTCATGTATATCTGATGTCATTCATTCTTTACCCATTGAAAACAAACCAGGGCATCTTAAATTGTTCATTACAAGCAGGATGTGCATGACACCATAGAATGTCCAGTCTCACCAATAGTGGCATTGAATATTTGCCAACGTCTTGGACAAACAGTCCTTCAGATCACATCATAGTTGGGATATGTTTGGATTTGTCAGTGCTACTGTTGATGGCTGAAATCCGGCTAACCAGTTGAGGTTGGTAGGTTATCCCATTATTTACAGGGTTTTTTACATCCCTGGTGGTGCAGGATTTCTTCCATCAACAGTATGATCCACTCTAGACTCTAGGCCTTTCGTGCGGTGATTTCTCCATCAAATGCTGCATGTACTCATTCTTCAGCAAGGTAACAAAAGCAAGTATAGGATACTTGTGAATGTACAGATTCACTAGCGGAACTCTAAAACCAACCTTTTTTTTGCAAGTTTAAAGCTTTGCTGTATAGTTTATAGAATGACATTTGTTATTTTTGTTGACACCCATGTACTTAAATATCTACGTAACATGTATATTTGAATACATTATATATAAGCGTATCTAGTGATTAAAGTGATACACATTGTGCTGTTGCCATATGTAGCTGTATGATATACAACAAAAATGACCCCGAGTTGTGGTATAATCAGTGAACTTATTCACCCCGGGTACCTGAGGAAAATGTTTGATATTTGGACCACCCCCAACACAAAGTTTCCCAAAATTCCCATGGAAATGAAACATATGCAACGTTGAGGTATGCAACATATGCATCAACAAAAAGCGCACCACGTCACCAAATTTACTGCCCAGGCAACTGATCGAATCAGCAATGACATCCCTGATGGTCCCTGGATTGCGGACGCGGAGGGGGTTCACCTTTCTGAAGACACTGTAGCCAGATGTGCGGGAATAAACAACGATTGGTTCAAGAATCTGGTTATAGTTTAAAAAACCATGGTCGAGTGCACTGTAACTTGTAAGATGTTTGAAGGGACTAGGACAGCCCATGCTTTTTTCCTGGATGAATAATCTCTGACAAATATTATGTAAACACTCGGATCACTGTATTCAAGCAAGCTCAACTAAAAGATGGTTAGTGTCTGTATAGGTACAGTAATTTCAAAATTATATTCAATTGTTGTAGCTTCAACTATCAGGATTCAATGTGTCACCTGAGTTTCTCCTTGCAGCATGTAGTAGTCACAGCACCAGGTAGGCTAATGACCAATCTTTTTTGGTTTACATGATCGGTAAGTATGAATTAGCCTCAACGTTTGTTTCAGAGTTCTAGATTGTTTTTTTAGTGAAGTGAAATGATAGTTGAATATAGGGGTTAACATTTAGATGGATCATTGAGGATGCTTCAAATACACATCACCCCAACAAAAGAAACATGACTCAAACTACCTATCATAGATAACTCCTGATAGCATAACAATCAACAAATATATGTACATATATATAGAAATATATTTGCCTTTGACAATGATATTTACCATATTAAACAATTTTCCAACAATCTCATGGTGCTGTTTGATGGAATAAATCCCAAACAACCACCTGGGATGTAAAAAAGCCCTGTAAAAGATGGGATGATATATGATATACCTATCAACTGGTTAGCCGGATTTCTAAACCATCAACAATTATCATTAAAGTTTCTTAGGTTTTCAGGTTGACTATATGAAACTTTCATCGAGAAACACCACAAGTGATGTGATTTTTCGGTACAAGTTGTTGAAGAATGGAAGAGCTCCTGCAGGGAGCAGCTTAGGTGACTTATTTGCCCATCGTGAACTCTTTGATTCCATTGATGCTGATGGATCTGGAATCATCCATAAATCTGTTCCTTTGGCAGAAGTTGGAAGAAATCAGTGATGCTGCTTGGGATTGCTGTTGCGTATATATATATATATATATTTATGGTGGGGATATGTTTCAATGGTTCAAAGATTGTGTTGTTTTTTGCGCTTGGTTTAGTTTTGATGGATTAGGAAGTATTCAGTAGTAGAGTGTAATTGGTAGCAGCACATACAGTTGTGCCTGTATATATATATATACCACCTTTGTGTTTGCTTTATTGACTACATTGATGGACAACCGCCTTGCCAATGCCAACAAAACAAATGCTGATAAATCTTCGCCCCGACATGGCAACCTTCTGAGAAAGGTGATGTTTGCCAAATCACCCTTGAGGAAACCTACTCTCCACTTGATGGATGGAAGGGTAGATTTGAGTCTGCTTGTTCGAATCTTTCCTTCAGCGCACTACAGAAAAGACACACTATCTAAAGATTTGATGAAATCAAGAGGAGTTGTGGTGCAAACACTAGTTGGATGTTCATAGTTTTGTTTAGATACTAATCTATGGGAGTATTAAATTCAGACTTGAGTATCAAAGATTATGATTGCCTAATTCTTGTCATCCATGCTTGTGATACATCCTTCCTTTTCGAACTCAGATAAAGATTACATGATTACATAGGGTTTCCTACTAGACTATATTACAAAAAACGTTGTATCCGATTCCATCGCGTCCATGTTTATCAGGGAAGTATCATTGAAACATTCATATAAACAAAAGTAACACTAGCCTTGTTTCAATATCATTTTATGTCGCCAGGTATTTTTTGCGGTGTCTTATACTGCAGTACACATCCAACGACCTCCTGAGAATGTATGTGGACCCCAAAAACATACCCTAAATACCACACCTTAGGAGGTATCACTGGATGTCTAGGGTTTTGTTCGATACACATACTTGTTGCATCCCAATTCTAGGTTACCAGCTATCTACCTCTTGTTGATTGGATGATGATTCTGGTCAAATTATAGCGACCTCACACGACCTCACTCCAAATGGTGGTTTAGTAAGGGAAATCTTCTATTTCAGGGAATTCCAGGTTGGTGAAACATTATTATTCCATTTGGCCAGATGATTATTGAGTGGTTGTATAATTTCGTATCAATTCGTATCACTAGGTGGTGGTTTCAAAAATTTTTATGTTCACCCCCAGTTGGGGAAGATTTCCAATTTGACTTATATTTTTCACACCAGATCACTTTTTGAGGGATACTCTCCCCAACCCAGGATGCCTTCCTCGTATTTCGGACTGAAAATTGATGGTTGGAAGATGTATTTCCTATTGGGAATGCCTAATTTCAGGTGCGAACTGTTAGTTTCAGGGAGTGTATTCTCGTGAACATGAATCGACTTTTGGATGGTGAAACCGAGGAATTGGAAGCATTCAACTCTGCTGTGTTGTTAGGCATGTGCCAAAATGGACTTGGGTGCCAAATGACATTTAAAGAGTTGACCAATTCACTTGAAGTTGTTTATTGTGTCAATTTTTTGGGGGGTTGAGGTTGTAAAATTGTATGTGTTTCATAGTTTAATAGTTTTGGGTTGTGTTTTGTGTTTGCTTTCAAGTTTGTTGTGTTTTTTTGTGTTGGTTGGTTGGTTGATTGCTGGCATGTTTGTTGCTGTTGACAAGTGCTACTGTTTTTTATGAGCTTGTTACCAGAGCGCAGATTTGGGACCATACTCCCTTATTTGATTTTTCCATGTGATTTCAAATTATTCTCCAATGTCGCAGAATCATTGTTGGTCAGGTGTTGACTTAGCTAGTATGACAGATATTCAACCTTGACGACAGACAGAAAATGATATAAAACCCAAGGGAAGCTAGTCTTTAATGCTGAGCATTTGTCAGGCTTCGGGCAGGACTTCAACTGGGTTAAAAGTAGGGATACTATAAAATTTATTTGAATTATTAGAAACATGTCAAGTATCAATCGTTTAGCTGCCAATTTTTGCGTCAGGCAAAGATTGTTCAAAAAAATCGACTGTCATAAACAGTCAGGAATTGTAGTGCAACAATAGACTTGTTGTCCCAATATTGAACCATGGCAATTCAGTTGGAGCTGCATATTCCCCTAACCTCAAACATTTGGGAAGCCTTCAAATGTTGTACGTCCTGACCAACCACACTGTATTTATGCTCCCCAACACTGTTCTGTTTTTATTGCATGGCAAAGATGTGGCCAATTTCATAAAACGCGTCCCAGGTCTGTTTTGCTTGCTGTATTCTTGCAGATTCAAAAGCAACACAAAAATAAAGTATCAAATTTGAAACCCCAAGTGTGTATGTAATACAACTATGAACAACTGGTGTATCAGTTTTTTTTCCAACAATTTTTGTTGATCATCACTGTGGGTCCCATTTTTGTTTGTTGTCGCCAGGTCCGAATGGGCAGAAAGCTCACGAATCTGTTTCTGGGATTTTTTTGGAGGGAAATTCTCGGTAAGGACTAAAAAAAAATCCAAGAACTTGTCGTTTCCTTGGAAGAATTGTGTCTCTCAAACGAATCATCTATACCCCCAGGATCCATCGGAATGGTATATTTACCTACATGAATGGTTGAATTTGATGGTAAATTAGTGGGTAAATATACTATACATGGATCCTATGGGATATATTTGGTCAAAGTATAATGACTTCACACAACCAAGAACCTCCAAAAGGTAGCTGAGGTTTCGGGAAACCTGCTGAAATCTCAGGCATGTCAGTCAGCCCTTGGTGAAATATTATATTTTGGCCAGATATATCATCTATTTATATACATATGCTCTAGGGACCCAATCACCTTGTTAGAGGATGATTGGGGTCAACAATCACCTCCGAACGAAAGGTATTTAGGTTCCATGACCATTCTCAGAAGGTGATTGGATCCCTAGGGGTCTTATAGACTATATATATATACGTATATCAAATATACCTGGAACCTAAGTGACGCGTGACCATTGTTTTGAATGGAAAAGCTCTTCTTTTGGGAGGGTTCAAACACCAGAATAGAGGACAGACAGGATTCAGGTATTCATGTGAATGAATATGTGTATATATATATATACACATTAATTTGGGTTGGAATAATTCGGGGGGTCACCCTGCAGCAATGGCGGGTGTGGGGAAGTCTAGAAGAAACGACCCTTGCTGTTTATCATTCATATGCTGTTTTCGCAAAGGTCCCCGCAACAGTACACAAAAAGTACTGTCGTCCAGGTCACATGAAGGATTGATCAATCCTTGAATGGGAAGACAGTTGCAACGGAACTTGTTCGATAATTTTGTTTGATGTTTGATTGCTTTCCACACTGGGTGTCTGTTGCCCAAAAGGACATGGGTCTATTGAGACTGGTTACCATATTAGTTGTGGGCACAATACAATATAATACGCATGGTCGAGATGATGTAGTAATCTTGTGTGTCCCTTTGCTCCTTAGCAATCATATTGTTGCAATGGGAGAATCGACGCGGCAACTGATTTAAGATTTCATCAGCAATACCATGGTGCTTGATATCCTTACCAATGAGCGTAGTGGATGCAACTCCTTCGTTTGTTCTCTCGGATGCTCCCATGTCACCCTTGTGGATCAGAGTAAATTACCCCGGAAAAGGAATACAAATGAGCACTTCACGAAAACACCGTAGCCAATTTTTGTACTGGTCTTGTGTATGAAGATGGGTTTAGAGCATTTTAGGGCTAGAGGTTTCCAACATTTTCTCTTGCTGTGAATGAATACATTATCATAGAATGTCCGGACTGCTAATTGTCAACGGGTGTCATTCCTTCTCAGATCGTCAACAATTTCATGAGCATATATATGTAATATTATATATATATATAGGGAACCATCACCCCATGGAGCCCACTTGTTGCTGTTTATATGGTTTATGCTGTACTTGCAGGTGTTTTACATTGTGTGTTTGCAATATTCGCATTCGTACAATATGCTAAACAACATATACGGGTATACCATCCCAGTATTGCATACATTTTTAGACGCAGGTATGTCCACAGTCCAAACCTATAATTGAAAATATCACATGTTCCGCTGTTTCTGAAATCACCTTTGCCTTGATCATCTTGCCATTTGTCCAAGGTGATGAATAGCTTGTCCAAGGTGATCACTGGATTATATGAGGCAGACCAGGTCATTGATGCTTGGTCATTGATGAGGCGGTGAGAAGGAGAGCTTTTTTTCGAAGATGAGGTGTTAGATATTTGGAAGCAAATGCTATCAAATGATCAAATCATTGTGCAAAGGCAACTGTATGTCATTTGGAAAAAAAAAGTTCTTATATTTAAGAGCTGACGCTCCCCCTGAAGGGCCAGAGGTACAAAAGTTGTTTTTGTTGTTGTTGTTGTTGTTGTTGTTGTTGTTGTTTCTGTTGTTGTTGTTGTTGTTCCTGTTGTTCCTGTTGGTTGTTGTTTCTGTTTATTTTGTTGTTTCTGTTTCTGTTGTTGTTGTTGTTTCTGTTGGTTGTTGTTTCTGTTTCTGTTGTTGTTTCTGTTTCTGTTGTTGTTGTTGTTGTTGCTGTTGTTGTTGTTGTTGTTGTTGTTGTTGTTGTTGTTGTTGTTTCTGTTGGTTGTTGTTTCTGTTGGTTGTTGTTTCTGTTGGTTGTGGTTGTTGTTGTTTCTGTTGGTTGTGGTTGTTGTTGTTGTTGTTGTTGTTGTTGTTGTTGTTGTTGTTGTCATTTTTGCTTGTTTCTTGTTGCAACACTTGCGTCAAAATTTGAGCTTCTTTGGGTTCATTTTGGCGTGCACCAAAACTTTCACGATGAACAAATTGGCAAGCAAGATTGGCTAAACTGAACCTATTTTATGCTTACGCCATACTTTTTGCAGAGACCGTAAATGCCAATGTTTTTTTGCAATGGCGTTACAAAAGACATGTTGTTCCGCAACAGTCAAAAAAATCGTAAGTGGCCGTGTTTTTTTGCAGTAGCTAGTCAAAAAGGCTTAATGTAGGTTGTAATTCAGAAGTTGTTGTGTTAATCTGCAAGCTGGATACCCTCAGATGCACTCACACGATGATTCTACCAACATTGCACTCTCAATAATGATTTACAAAGCAAGTGGCTTCAAAACTTGTTTTTTCCTTCCTAGTTGGCAAGTATGATCCAAATTTGATGAGCATACTTTTCCTGGTTGGTGGTTTCAAAGATTTTTTATTTTCACCCGTACCTGGGGAAGATTCCCAATTTGACTAATATTTTTCAAAGGGGTTGGTTCAACCACCAACTAGGCACACTTTTCAGGGTTGGAAAACCACATGGTTGAAACCAAAAGTCTGGCTTTTGGATCGGATCGTTAAAAAACACTTCGACGATTGAAACCACGGGTTACCCAATCTGAAACCCGTGGTTCGGCCAAAGCTGCGAGTGAGTTCCTATAGACATGACATGGTTCGTTGTTGCTGTCAAATAGAAGGCAGCCTTTGTTTCCTTTTGTTTGTTTTTTGGTTGTATTCATGTGCAACTTTGCAACTTGTTTTTTGGTGCTTACGACAGTGATTTTTCCCGATGATTCTATGCTTTGCATGTTTGTTCATGAAGGGGAAGGTCATACACGGTAAAAGTAGGTGAACAATATGGATTACAAATTGTTCTTTTCATCCGTGAGGTGAACTGCAGCAAAGTATAGTGAGAAATTTCTAGATTTTTGTACGTTTGGTACCCCCGTTCCAACATCACTGACATATCATTGTTACAAATTTTATCTTGATCCAGATGAGTTTTTTGCGTATCCTTGTTTTTTGGGGGACCACCCAAAAAAACAACATGTTGAGATTGACATCTGAGCATGTTCATAGTGCAATACAGGTTACGGTTATCACTCATCATTTGTTTTGCTTCCAGTCGTACTGAATGCTGAAGTCTAACATGACTCCGCAACACTAACCAGTGAGGGTAATCACCTTCGGGAAGTTTAATTGAGCTTGGTACATCAGATTGAGTTTGTCATCTTTCCAGCGTTTGTTAATTTGATATGTATCATTTAATTGGCAAATGTGGGGCACAATGATTTGCAAAAAACAAAATCATATCCGATTTGCGAATGAAAACTGCTTCAGGATTTCCCTGAATTCTTGGAGGGTGCCAGCAGACTCATATGTTCCTTGGATTTTATTGATAGATCAGAGGTTTTGACCATCAACGCACTTGTTCATGTACTTGCGGTTTATGTCCATCACAGATCAACAGTGCCTCATATGAGATTCTCAGGTGAAGATTGTGGAGAAACTTTGAGTCCAGAACAGCCTCTTTGCGAAAAGGTATTTACTGTAGCTTGGGAATTTGGGATGGATATAGAACTTCAGATGGCACAGAAGGAACTCATAGATTGTTTAAATACATATTGAAGAACGTGTGACAAGGGTTGAAGGAAAATAGTGGTTTGATTTTTGTTGGGTATGTTTCATTTAACTACAGTATTTTTGTTGAATGTACTTTTGAAGCAGCAACACGGACATCAGTGTTGAGTTCTCCCCCCTTAGATGGAGGTACTGTGTCTACAGGTTTGTTATTTTCGCTTCAGAGTTGCAAGCAAAAACACCAATATTTCCCACCCCATCCCCTCCAAAGAACAAAAATAAATGCTGTGAATAAAAGATACTGTAAGATATCTTTGATGGTTCAGAACTCCTGCACCAGTTGATAATGCTAAATATCCCATTATTTACTGGGTTTTAAATAAACATCCAACAGGTGGTTTTCTCGCACCAACATTTCCTGCCGTCCAGGACCCGGCGTATCTTGGGCGATTTGATGCCCTCGGAACGCAGTAAGGGTGATTCACCCACCTCGAAGCACGACCAACGCTTCGACACGCGGTGGAAGCAGAGGGCCGTAGATTTTTGGGGGTTGATGTTTAGAGATTCCCTTTTAAGAGCATTTAGATATGACAAAAGCGTATGCAACCTATAGGATCCATGGATGTATGAGATATACATACGTATATATATATATACATATATTTAATATCTTACATTACCCAATCTGAAAATATCATGTGTAAACAACAAATGAATAGAAGTGAAGATAGTGAAGCATTCATGTAGGAAAAGTCATATCAGTGGATCCTATGGGTGAAATAGTTGAATAGATAAATGATCTAATATATATATTTCTAGATATATTATATAATGTATATATATATATTTATATACATTCATTTAGTATATATGATTATGCTTAATTGCAGTCGTGCATTTTTTGGAAAGTGTTTGGGACTAGGGAAAAATTATTTGTTTAATTTCAGGCTATCAATGATGATATATTACCAGATCAACGAGAAATAGACTGCTCCATACTACCGAGGAAAGGAAAGGAAAGGACAGCATGTTAAGATGGGAATCCCAATTGGATTAAAATCTTTGCAACTGCGAGGATGTGGCTATCCCCGAAAATAATCAGAGTGGCCTGTTGTTGTTGTTGTTGTTGTTGTTGTTGTTGTCGTAGTCGTAGTCGTAGTAGTAGTAGTAGTAGTAGTAGTAGTAGTAGTAGTAGTAGTAGTAGTTGCTGTTGTTGTTGTTGTTNACTGCGAGGATGTGGCTATCCCCGAAAATAATCAGAGTGGCCTGTTGTTGTTGTTGTTGTTGTTGTTGTTGTTGTTGTTGTCGTAGTCGTAGTCGTAGTAGTAGTAGTAGTAGTAGTAGTAGTAGTAGTAGTAGTAGTAGTAGTTGCTGTTGTTGTTGTTGTTTGGTTGGTTGGTTGGTTGGTTGGTTGGTTGGTTGGTTGGTTGGTTGGTTGGTTGGTTGGTTGGTTGTTGTTGTTGTTTCTTGGTTTGTTCTTGGGAGGATGATGGCCGTGACGCATTAGGCTTCCCGTAGCCGAGACCTGCTTGGAACAAAGGGTTATCAAAAGTTACAAGCAATCCGGGTGTATAACTCAAGCAGGCTTGGTTTCTCTGCAAATGTATAGGTAGCCTGGAATCTGATTCTCATAAGAAGTCTACTTGTCAGACCTGTCAAGTACTTTAGGGATGTATCATGATGCATCCAATTGCTGGCTGCCACGAGTGTAGCGAACTTTTCTTTGGTGCCGCCACGACGTTTGGGGAACTTCAACAAAGGATGAGATCGTGGCCTTTATCCGAGATTGGGAAGCAGAAGGCCCAGAGAGGGTACAAATTGGAGGTAACAAGTTGCTCTCTACCCAATAGTACATAATTGGAGCAGAATTCGTCAAAGCTATCAATTGACAAACGCATACCTGCAATATACAACTAGCTTGCGGTTTGTTTTTTGCAGACTTGGGGAAATAAAATTTGGGAGGCAAAAAATCCTTTATATTTCACCGGTAATCAATTGCTTGACCACAAACCGCCACTGTTTCCAAGGGGAGAACTTTCAGAGACTTGCTACTTCAACTTGACATAGCTATCATCCCTAGGAACAAACTCCTCGATGTCCTTCAAGCGAAAATCAAGGCAAGTATGGCTAAGAGAGGTAAAACATGACAAAAAATGAAGCAATATTAAGGGTCAAAAGTGCAATTAACACTTCATCGTGATTTATCCTCCAGTAAACCAACATAACAATGCAACATCACTATTTTGAATGGGATATGCATCTTCAAATGCTTGTTTTTTTTCCATGTTCATCATTGTTTTTTTCGGGGAAAAGGGACGGACCATAATTCCCTAAGTCTCATCAAATCCCAGATGCATCCCAGATAGAGTAGACGTGTATTATATAAGGTGAAACAAATAGCCACATGAAGGGTAAACCCTGGGCTTCCACCACCATGAAAAATAATGTTTTTTCCCCAATTTCCATGATTAAAACCCTTAGGTAAGCAATGGTGGTTATATTAACACCCATTGTTTCAATGGTGGTTGGAATCCCAGGGTAAATTTTGTGTGTAAATCACATCCCATGTCATCGCCTTTTGGGAGCTACCGCATCGCTACCAGGCACCCATCTCACAGCCAATGGTCGTTTGGGAATGGTACTTGAAGGCCACCCCCACAGAAACGACCGAACAAAAACGGTGACCTGTGCAGCAACATCTCAAAAAATTCATGGTGTTGGTGTTTTTTGTTGGGGGGGGGTGTAAGGTTTATAAGCATTTCAACAAATGTGGGGCAGTGACTTTTTTGGGGGGTTGGTGAATCATTATCACTTTATCTAGATGTTTGAATTGAATTTTAATTGCTTGGGGTTGCTGAATCATTTTTTTCCAGATGTTTTATTTGGCCTTTCATGACGAGAGCAACTTCTGAAGCTTGTATAGTTGGATACTAGACGTTGGTGCTTGTTGCTTTCAGAGGTCTACTGGCAAGCAGGCAAGTGATGTGTATTTGCCAGGCAGTTTCGCAGCAGCACAAGATGAAGAGGTGGTGGCTGCCACTTGGCAACAAGCTAAGGATGTGATTATTATTGGTTATTGGTATCTATGTGTGCATCGAAAACAGGAAGAGCTGGATATATTGGATGTGTTAGCTACTTGTTGTACACTGTAATTATACCCGGGAAGACATGTAGTTTTATTCTAAGAACAGAATTAGACACCATCGGGCTGAATTTGTTTAGATCAGGTAGCCACATGTGTTTCTTACAACCTGTGTTTTTTCTCGTTATGTAAGTAGTATTTGATCTTTACGTGGCCGTGCATGCGTCATACGGCATAGCACCTCATTTGGCAGGCCCTCCGATTCGTCTACAACGACATTGCCCCTTTTCGACGCGTGGCTGAATTAAGGGTTCATAATATTTTCAAATATACTTCTCAAGGGCTGGCAGCATCAGGCAACGCTTTTTTTTTACACCAAAAATCCTTGGAAGCTCATGACTTGGAGAGTCTGGATCTCTTCCACTGCGTTTTGGGCGCCTTTTGACCTGATTTTGGTCATCACAGGTTTGCGGTTTGTTTTAAAGAGTCACAAGAATCAGGGCAACAAAATCAAAAGAGTCAATATAACCATCAACAACACTTCAGTGTACAACTCTCACTTGCTACTGAATCTCATTGCATATCTTTTTTTGTTTGTTTGTTTGTTTGTTAGTTAATGTTCGCTAGTTTGTGAAATATCCACTTTTCTCCCACACATATAGTGTCATACTTTGTACTTTACATGTCATACTGCCAAGTACTTTGATGTACTTTGGCTCAAGGCTCAAGTCATGGATCACTTTGGTGATGCCTAGAGGTAAAGAGAACTTTGCAGAGAGTGAGACAGGGCCTGCTACTTTCGCATAGTTACATGTGTTTTCTTTGGTGGTGGGCTATGGGTTATAGGTAGACCCACTGATCATGAACATGTTTCTCTCACAAAAGATGCGTACCTGCTTTAATAGGCTTCCTGAGGGACGGGGGGGTCCAAGAGGAGGAAATAGCTGGGAAGTCTAGAGTTTGTTGGGGAACCGAAGACCATACTTGGAGGATCATCCCAGTTAGTAAGTAGTTAGTAACTTTGGAACGGAACAACCCGATCCTTAGGGCGACTTCCTAACCATTATTACTAACCACGTAGGAGTCGATGGGATGATCCTCCCGTTTGCACAACCCCCCATCGCCTAGGAATCGCCGGTGAGTTGATCTTTGGCATTGTCAGTCGTTTTCTTCGCACTCCGTCTCGCTAAGCGACGTTGGCAAGGTAGCGGACGGCGACCTTCAAAGAGGAAGTTATACGTACTAATTGACATGTTTTACCTGTGGCATCTCAACCTAAACCTCGATTTCAGCCGACTGTTATTTAGAAGGAAAAAACATCCCAAGGTGTATACCAAAAAATGGATTCCGTCTCATAACAGATAGATTGCATTGTTTAGATGTGCCAGTAATAAAAGCAGTATTGTTTTTCGTCAAAAACAAAGCGTTGACGAAAGTAAATGAGATAACAGCATTGCAGGAAGTTCTTGAAACATGACTAAGAATACAAAAATAGGCTAGATGTTGGGGTTCTACACCATTCATGGATGCCAAAAGAGTAAATGCCGGCAACTGATGCATTCACAGCACCAAAGCCATTGCACCAGATTCCGATGCCACAATCAGCTTCGGCCCTTTTTGTAGCGCAGGTGTTTTGATAGTGTATGCAGAAGTAATTCTAATTGTTTATCGTATATTCATTCCCAGATATTTCGGTGCAACTGGCGATATATAATTCCCATCGTGATAGCAGAATCTGGTCAATCAAATTATAGCGACCTCACACGACCTCACCCCAAAAGGTAGCTGAGGAAGGGAAATCTAGGTTGGTGAAATATTATAATTTGGGCTGAAGAATCAAACATATCTAAATGTACTGCCCTAAGGGATCCAATGACTTTCCGAGAATGGTAGTAATGGAACCTACTCGTAAATACTTTTCGTTTCGGAGGTGATCCTGGCTGGGCTGTTCTTGTGAATTGGGTGACACACACCAAACTGTTCGTTGAAGAGAGGCTAGTAATTGCGTTTCACTCCTTTTAAATGAAGTTGTTGCAGTCCAAGGACATTTGATTTGTTGGTCACAGGGATGATCATATCTATAAGTCTGTAGGTAGACCACCAGCCACTTAACATGGAGATTTGGTAAAGGCCATGTCATGTTTGAATATGCAACGATGTTGCTGAACTCCAGAACACAGGCCGCTGGTTTTTTGCCGGTTAGCGGCAGTTTTTCCATGCCCGGATGGCACCAAATTTGACCGTGCCAGATGTTGTTGACACCTTATTTAGATGCGTCTCAGTGGATGGACTGAATAAAAAACAACCACAATTACCACATGAATTACTGTAATATGAGCCACATCCCATTCATTCAACAGTTTTGTATGTAACATGCATTTATTTCATTGTATATGTTGCATATAAAACACCCAGTTTGTGTTTGAACGTACATATAAACTCATTTTTTTTAGGTATTCTGCCAACCGTTTTTTCAGCACTGAAGCCCACCTCAACAAAGTCGAAACGGTACAGTCGAAGCGGTGGGCATCACTTCTACTCCTTGAGTCCTTTGAAGTCAGACATGGAACCCAAAGATCACTGAGTGGACAGGCAAGCCAACAAAAAGAAATGATAACAGCAACTACAACAACAGCAGTTACAATTTCTGCTAATATTCCTACTGAAGCACCTAAACAAGAATATCCAAATTCGGGCCATGGACCAGAAATATCATGCATTCCCAAAAATCGTAGACGTTCCCTTCCTGTGGGTTACCGGAACCATGAACCACTGATATCTAAGCCGTAGAGTTCATTCAATTCGAAAGCACCATACGGCTTAGATGGTTTCAGAACTCCAGCGAGTTTTCCCACCTGGGATGGTCCCTGTAAACCTTGTAAATAGTGGGATAAACAACCTCAACTGGTTGGCCCGCCATATTTCTGAACCATCCAACTTGTTGCTACCCTCCGGGATCAACTAAAATAGCTGGCTGGATCATGGACCCGCAATGAGTCGATGTATTTCCCATCGAAAATGGTGAGTTTCCAGCCAGCTATGTTAGTTTACCACAGGGTAGTATTTTTGCCAACATGAAACACCCAACCCGTTCTGTCGGCGACTTCGATGGTCTCAAGTCGATAAACGCACCCGTGACCCGCACCTGTCCGTTTGAAACTTCTCGTGACAGGGGGGGCGGCAGTGCATATGGCCAGATTCAACAGTACTTTCCTTTGAAAAAATCGAAGAAACCTTCAACTACCCCGGGGACCATACCCCAAAATCGGGGATTTTTGTTTATGTTTTTCGTTTTTTGTTTGCGTTTGTTTGCACATTTTGGCACTTCAGAGGGTAGATTTCGCTGGGTCAAATGTGAATGTGCAGCCATGACATGGTGTTCTTGTGTAATTATACTTATTGTATACATTTGGATGTGGCACAAACTGTCCACCATCAAAGAGTATCTACTTGAATGTTTTTCAAACCATCTTCCTTTTTTCGGAGGGTAAATAGAAATTCAACGCCAGAACTGCATGTCAGTTTTTTCTTTGCCAAGCAGGACCTGGTTCTTATCGAGTCCCATGAACAGCGCCCTGGATGAAAACACTGACGGGAGGCTTTGTTTTCTTGATGAGATTCCTTGATTTCCTTGGGAATCTGGTAGATGATCTACAACTGATCTATCTCAATGATGGGTTGCCAATTACCCTCCCTAAAACTAACATACCCCTGAAAATAGGCCTTCCCAAAAGGAAGCTAGTCTTCCAACAGCGGCTATGTTAGGTTCAGGGAGGGAACACTTACCATATGTTCAATTGAATGTGTCAGATCTCTTTTTTTGGAAATTGGACTCACGATGCATGACCAATTGTCGATCAAAACAAAGTATGAGAAATTGTGTTGCAGGTGCCTATTGTCTCTTGGACCTACAAGTCTTTTGATATCCATATACTGTTTATATCAATATATGATATGATATCAATGTAACTGATTCATATCATATATCCATTTAGTTTTTTTTGAATTATTTAGATTTATATACAGTAGCCATGATGGCCGTTGTGTGTTTGTTGAACGGAAAAAATGCAGCACCTCCTCTACTAAGCCCCACGCCTTAAGCCAACACCAGCAGTTGGCCCCAGGTACTCCGACGGTCGCATCATGAGTCGCCCGGCCGCAATTTTTTGTTCACAACGGGTGGTAACGGTGAAATCCCGGGAGGTCACGAGATGCTTAGGCTAAATTGGTTGGGAAAAAAACCCACCAACTAGAGATGATTTGGATCTATCCCCTCACCCAGGATTCCAGTGGCAAATGAAGGTTTAGGTTGGAATTCCCGAGCCTAAAGCTGCAACGTTCTTAACTAGATGGTGGCAACTCAAATATTTTGTTATTTTCACCCCGAAAATTGGGGAAATGATCCAATTTGACGGGCAATTTTTTCAAATGGGTTGGTTCAAGCACCGACCAGCTATTCATTTACGATATGTCTATAAATATATGTTTTAATATATTAAATATATTATAGAGGGTATTTCAATACGTTCTTTAAGGATTTTTTTAATGAGCCATTATAGGGACCAGGATCCTTGTGAACCAATCAGGATTTCATGGAATGTCATAAGACGATTTTTCCACGTCGCTCAATTTGGATTGAAACGAACTGCACTCCGAGTCGGGGAGCGAAATTCAGATGGATCTACACTCTTGTAGCCTAACATTTCAATGGAAAATGGACCTCGGAATGAAGATGTATTTCCTACATAAAATGTGGATTTTATAGCCAGCCATGTTAGTTTTTCCCGGTGGGTACTTGATTTGGAAGAAAACCACGATGGCAATGTTCAAACTGATGTCAATTTGCAGATTTTCCATCATCAATTCTTCCTCCCCAATGAAAACTAGGTGGTGGTTTCAATTTTTTTTAATTTTCACCCCAAAAATTGGGGAAATGATCCAGTTTGACCTAATGTTTTTCAGATGGATTGGTTCAACTGCCAACTAGAAAAGGGGATTGGCAAATGGGAGTTTTGATCCCTATTGTAAAATGGAGTGCCAACTACCTCCGGTAGGAAATACATAAGTTTCACAGGTTTCGCCTTCACGTCTAGACTCCAGACTCGATTTGGAAAAATTGGGGTTGCTGAAGTGGCTATGAACTTCCAATGAATTTCTGCCTCTAGAAAGTGTTATCACAATAATTTCATGAACTGGTGAATATATGTTAATATCATGCATCTCCCCAAGATTCTGTTGAAGTCACATTTTCTTGAGCTACTCCATGATTATCCAAGAGTCACGAACACATGGAAATTCTGTTGCAAGAAATCATTCCCAACCAGCAATACCCATGCTCTTTTCCCAGAAAAAGAACGCTGGATCCATGTACATTTGCCTACATATATATATATATATATGTATATGTATAGGTGATTTTCATAGTAAATTGCTGGGTAAATATACCAATCCCATGGATCCCTCATTTCGGAAAGAAACCAACTAACCAAAGCTCCCCATTCGGAGCCTACCATGGCGCGTTTCGGGTTCCAGGTCGTAATTTCTTGCCTGGCGTGGTGAAAGGACTTAGGGAGTCGTCTCAAGAGGCAGGGGTTTTCAGAATTTTTCCTCCAGATGTGGTTGGAGAGACAAAATCCCAAGGCCAACCACCTGGGATGGTGCCCAAACCCTATAGATAATGGGATACGGGATAATCATCATCCGAACGGTGGTTAGCCGGATTTTGGGACCCATCCAACAGTATTTCTGTTATTGGTTTTTAGCTGATGGGGATAGATTTTTTCAAGGGGGAAGGTGGAGAAATCCTGCCTGAAATGGGCGCAATAAATTTGGGGTGTGTCTTTGGTAGATTGAAAGCTTGGATAGCGAGAGTAAAACGTCTCTTTGATATCATTGGTTTGCTGAAGTTATGAGCTGTGAGATTGTTCTGATGTTTGTTAATTGATGTTGGATTTGATTGGTGCTATGACAAGATGGAAAATGCATTTGCTTCATGTTTCTTTTCTGAAGTAGTGATGTACATGTTTGATGTAGATGATAAGTCGAATGTTGCTGAAGATTTATCAGTTGAAGCTTCATCTCAAGTTGCTGGAAACAAAGCCGATGAACCACAAGGAAATTATATACACCCCCGAAGTTCAACATAGCCCCTGAAAAATGAAGGTTGGAAGGCTACTTTCGTTCTGGGATGGCAAATTTCAGGGGCTACGTTAAACTTCCAGGGAGTACTATATATATATATATACATATACATATATTATATACCGGGAACCTGCTAGTCCTCTAAGTTGGGGTTTCAACCCTCGAAAAGAAGGGCCTTTCCATTCCAAATCTAGTTGTATACTATACAGACCCACTATGATGATTTTTTCCCACTGCTTTTTTTGTCAATACTTGATGATATCAGAATGAAAGCTCTGGTCACAAAGTAGACTTGACATGTTGGAGTCTTTGTTCAAATGACAATGATCTTTTGATATTACTTGCGGGTTTTTAAAGTTTTATTAACTTTCAATCATACGATTTTTTCAAAGACAGCCAGCAAACCCTGTTTTGAACTGTTCATTGTCAAATGCGAGGCGATTAGCAAGTTCTTTGAAGCTGGTTTAGAGGCAGGTTGCTGGTACTGGTAATGTATGGTAATGGTGATGGGTTTTTTGCTGTTTTTTTTTCGAATCTTCGTGTTGTTTCTATCTTGGGTCAATTTTGATATTTGGGAACAAAGTGTCAAGGTGTTTGCGGAAAACCACTGAGTGAAGGTAGGAGCTATGACATCAAATTTGGTTCATTCTGTAGTAGTGAGTAGTGACTAACTGCCAGTTGCAGTTGGTATACACAAACCTATACTTTGGGTTGTCCCCCTTCCCAGTATATATCTAAGGATTCCCTACCAAAAAGGTGGTAACTCACTGGAAGTCGATCAACACACAATTCTGTCAAAATTATCTTCTTTCTTCACTTGAAGTAGTCTACCCAGCAACCATGCTTATAAGATTTTCGTTCAGTGAATGGTGCTGGCTGATAAGTTCAGATGTTCAATAAGTACTTCACGGCTCAAGGCAAGAGTGTGATATGAGATAACCAAATTCATGTGCTTTTCATATCCCATAGGATCCATATATGGTATATTTATATTCCTTCATTCAATTGACTTTTATGGCAAATGTAGGCAAATATACCAATCCAATGGGTACGTCATGGGTAGGTTTTCAGATTATTTTCACATGTGTATCAGTTCGTAGACTGGGAAGGTCTTAATAGTTTGGCAAGGATTCGATGCTGCCCTTTTTGTGGCTCAAGCGCAACGGTAGGACCGTCCAGTGCAGCCTGTTTTGCCATGCACTTGAATTACTAGACAATTAACCGTTGGCGTTCAGTGTGCCCTTGCAAATGTACGTAGCTATAAGATAGAGTATGCGCGGACTCTTAATATCTCTTAATTCGGGAAACGCTGATGTCTGATTTTCCTGTAAGGTGTTTTTGAATTTGAATTAAGTTGATGAGATGTGTACATTCCATCCAGTGCTTAAAACTTTTGCTGCGCTATAGTGGCACATCTCGATATTATAGTCAGGTCTGTGCTTCACAACGTGATGTGTTCTCTCCCTCTCTCACTCTTTCCACTGTGTCCACCAAGAAAGTGAACCAAACATGCTTGTGAATCCTATTCCGCTTTCTGGCACTCTACTGCTTGTGGTCAAACGATTGGGAGGCAGTGGAAGAATCAACGGAAGTCCTGTAAAAATGGAATCTGAATTTCTATGGCTTTCAGTTACTCGCAGTGTACACACTTGCATGTAAATGGATGTAAATGGAACAACATAGCCTCAAACAAAAAGACATGTAAAAGACATACAGTATATTGAGTATTATATTATATTCACACATGCATACATGCACTGTTTTTTCTATCATTCTCCCACGTAAAACCCTCCATCGCGCAAGCCATGCCAACCAGCGAGGCCTGTTGAATCCCTACCTGTTGGAGCCCTTTAAAAGGGGATTTTCGGAACCCAAGCAATACCTAGGAATCACCAAACATTCCAGGTACCTAAAATTGAGGAATCCTCACCTGTAAAAGCTGTATGTATACGGGTTATGTAAGGGAGAACCCACCCCCAAAATAGCCTTACAAGGTTCAGTACCTCCATTTTAGGTACCTGAAACTTTTGGTGAAGGAATTTAGTAATTAGTAATTGCTTAGTACATGGGGAGTTTAACCTACTTATAAATGGGATACTATTGGTAGGTGGTGGCAACTCAAATTATTTTTTTGGAATTTTCACCCCAGATGTTTGGGGAAATGTGATGATCCAATTTGACGAGCATAGTTTTTTTGAGATGGGTTGGTTCAACCACCAGCAAGATAGCCATTACATAAGTTGCATATGGGGTTTGTTACCCTAAGAATCCAGACCTCTTCCCATTGCTCCTAGGATTGATCCATTTGATGGTCGACCAACCACATCCCCGGGTCATGAAAGATTGGATCGAGGGAAATCCCGGATGCATGTCGGACATACAAACGGATCCTTCGGGTTTTTTCATCAGCAGAGCAAACAAGTATTGCACAGTTTCCCCATGGCCTGTGCTCAAGGACATTTTAGCTTCTTTTTTTTCTCCATAGTACCTGGAAAACAAGTTCTGGGTGGTGGTTTCAAATATGTTTTATTTTTACCCCTACCTGGGGAAATGATCCAATCTGACTTATATTTTTCAAATGGTTTGAAACTACCAACCAGAAGTTGCTTTTGTGTTAATTTCCATGAACCTTACCAGCCACAGTTGCCTAAACAAATGGTACTTTCCCATGTTTTCCAGGTAGTTTGTTCGTATGTTTTTTTTTTTGAGTCAGTTTGAAGGGTTTGGACATCTCCTCTCTTGTAACCAGCAGGTGTTGAATTGCCTGAAACCAAGCGTTGTCCAACAGATATCCAACAGCAAGATTCCAAAGGTACATGTTGTTTCAGCCTTTAGTCGCAACAAACATATGACAAAAAAACAAGTTGGTTCGGATGCATCTAAACAATATCTTCCATTATTTTCAATATTTCTACCAAAATACGGGGTCCACCACAATCACCTTGTTACATGAGAAAATCAGCCCTAAATAATTGACAGGTATTGTGCCTTGGTGATGCAGGGTTTCTCTATTGTTTAAGGGTTGTTTCAAGTGAGTATGGCAAACCCCGAAATATTTCGAGATATTAAACTAAGTTGGTTCGGATGCATCTAAACAATATCTTTCATTATTTTGCAATATTTCAACCAACATCTTTCCAGATATGAACACAATTTTCAGATTCGTTTACATATAGAGCTGGTGAAAAACACGGGGATTTTTCCAGTTCTTGGAAGGCGAGCTCTAGCTCTTCAGGCGAGGATTTTTTTCGGAAACCGAAATGGCATATATTTGTAGGGGTTTTTAAGTTCAGTTATATGCATCCAGTTGTATTTTTGTTTGGAGCCATCAGGGATCCAATTGGGATCAGAAATATATAAAAGACAATGTTTGATGTATTTTACATAGGTCAATCTGCATATTTGTTTGTACATCCATTTATGCGGATATGTCCTGCGTCTTAATCATTGTATCCCATGACATATGTAAATATGCAGGTGTTCAACACAAGTACCTCTGAAGAGGCGATTTTTGTCAGCACACACTTGGGGTTGTATAAGCTGCACGCAATTTGCTGAGATAACAGGGATCTCATCAACACCAACCGCATCTGGTGATTGAGCAACACAGTCTTCCCGAGTTTTTTCTAGTCCGCTGGAATCACCAAAAGCTTACACAGATGTTGGGGCGGCTCATTTCAGAGGTTATTCTCTTATTTCAGAAATGTATGGTAGAGTCTGGTACCGTATGGTTCCAGGTCCTGCTACCATACTTCTGGCAAATCTTTGTTGCTTGGATATCAACACAAAAATTGTCCATTCTGTGAGCACGAAAACGGCTGGGTTTCCTATTTTCTGAAGCTCAAACTTTTCAGGTGAATCGGTGATTTTGGTCAAACCATGATGGAGTTGATTTGAATACGGACATATTCATGTATATGTCGCATATCTGATTTAATGTTCTGCATGTATATATACATATATATATATTTATATAGATATATTTTTTCAATATATATACATATATAGATATAAAAAGTCTTATCATTTAGGCATGGTTTCGTTACCGGTAACCCACATGAACGACCCTGGGGATGCTTGGAGTTTAGACTTTCTTTTTGAAGGGTGAAACAATCCACAAAACAGAGGAGATTCGCAGGTTTCAGGCAAATCTAGGTACAGATGTTTACATGTGAATCGTATTCATGATGGATTAGCTAGGTGGTGGTTTCAAATACTGTTTTCTTCACCCCTACCTGGGGAAATGATCCCATTTGACTAATATTATTCAGACGGGTTGAAACCACCAACTACATTATATCATCACTATACTTTTTTCCCCATGCAAGATACTATTTGCCATGGGAATCATGGGATTTTACCAACTTTTTAGGATCACAATTTATCATGATGGGATTTTACATGGAATACTGTATATCATCACTGTTACTACCCTCCGTGAAACGAACATAGTACCTGAAAATGGTTGGAATGCTAGTTACCCTTTCTCCCATAATCATGGAAGTGGAAAATGGGTCCCTCGAATGAAAGGAAACTAATATTGGAGGGACCCATTTTCCACTTCCATGATTATGGTTGGAATGCTAGTTACACCTCCGAAAACTAACATGGATACCCAAACAAAATGATGGTTTGGATAAGGTAACGGGACCCCTTTAAAATGGCAATTTTTGGTATCTATATTAGATTCCTGTGGTGTAGTTTCCTTTTGGGATGGTCTACGCTCAGGGGAAAACCAGACATGATCGACAGGCTGCTGCACTTGCCTTTGGACTTTGCTTGGATCATGGTTTGGCGGAGCCCGGGTTCACCAGTGGGAATTGCTGTGTTTTGCACAGGTTGCCGAAACAAAAAAAGCAGGGCTTGCAAGGAAGGTAACCAAGATAAGCCAAGTACAGTAGAAAAACGAGAGATTTACCACGGATTGACGCTTTACACGATGAACATGAGGTTTCTGTTGTTGTTAAACAAACCATGCAGAACCTCCGATTGTTTTTTTCATGTATTTGACCTCCTTGAACTTGAATGTGTGAATTAGCAATTTTCCCATGTGAAAAAATCATGTATCAAATGTGGGTCTATCTATTCATCCTTTTTTTGTTGGGTATGTATGTTGATGTCTCTCCAAGGACGAAATACACATTATACATGTTATTCGGGAGATCCCAAAAAGGCAACTGCAATGCCCAGGTTGTAAATGCTATAGTCAAACGAAGGGTGGCCGTTCGGCTGACTTTCGATTTTATAATGCAAATCTTCATAACCTAGAACATTTGGGGCCACCAGGCGCTTTCAGCACTATGCTATGAAGTTCTGTCAGGACTCTAATCGTAACAATCATCCAGTGGTGGTCAGATGAGATAAAGCTTTGTCAACAAGAGAGATCCAATGTTGCTTTTTGAAGCCTTTGGTACTTATTATATGTTGCTTACACCACCCAGCAACAGTACCAGCCACCATCATCAGCACCACCACCACTTGCTGTTGATGAAGAACAAGTTTGGCTTACCAATTTGTATGAAGTCAACATAGGTGTATTGTATGAGTATATGTGTTTTTGTGCACTTCAGCCAATGACTAATTGCTGATTAAGGGTGGTGATTTACCATCCAAGAAAATTCTCATCAAAAGAAACCCTACTAGGGGACATGGCGAAAAAATGCTTATCATTTCCCAAGCTTTTTCATCACAAACCGATATATTGCGGGGGTTGCCAAAACCCTGTAGCAATGTGTAAATAATTTATTGTTTATGAAGGTAATCCTATTCACCTTCACGATTTCCACGATTTCAGCCAGTGTTCAGGCAAGGCCCAACATATCGTATTGGTTGTGAAATATCTACTGCCGGTGATTCAAAGTGACCTTCGACGGAGGTCAACAAAAACTATTCAAATCGTCACTTTATTTATCCCAAAAAGGTCACAATCGCAAAAAATTGCCTGGTACATAATTTTTCTCATGATCCAACCCCGGCCCTTAACCCATAGATTCACCCTAAATTTACATGTACAAATACATTTCTGAGGAATTCCCCCCTTCGACCCAAAAGGGGGGCAGTGGAGATTTTCATGAACCAACGGTAACCGACGTCGTTGAAATCTCCACGGAGGTTCTTGGACAACGTGGAAATCCATGGCGTCCGGAGGTGCGAAACGCGAAATGGGTGACGGATTCGACATCGACATTTTTTACCGGTGATCTGCCATTGAGGGGTGAATTTTTAATGGAAGATTTTGTAGGGTGAATTTGCCATTATATACGAATGAATTATGTATGGAAATTAAGTACCATATATTACATATATATATATAGATATAGATATATGGATATATATATATATATGATATGTATACTACTTAGTAACTTAGATACCATATACCGATGTATTTATAGATGTGTATAAAATAGAATGATACACAACATTTGTTTTGTAGGTTCCTTCCTAGTCCATAGAAAGCACAACAAGTGCTAGGAGCGAGAACTATTTTCAGACAACATCCCTTCATTCCTTCTAAGTCTTAATTAAATTCTCAGTACTCAAGGCTGCAGCTTTGATGGTTTCAGGGAACTCGCATTGGTTAGATTTGGTTTGCTTGTTTAAGCAGATGTGTCTTTCCTAATTGAGCAACGTTTCAGTGTTTCTTGGGGTCTCCACTACGCCTTTGCATTGATTTGTTGATTGATTTCAATCATTGAAAGGCTGAAATATGATCCTTAAGTCAGGTACACAAAATCAGCTTGACAGTTGAATTTTTCAGAAATCCTGTATACCACATATAGTAGAAACATATAGATGTATGATGTATACACTCCTGGAAACTAATTTAATTATCCTATCCAAAGGCACTTTTGAAGATGATTTTCCTTTCCCCAAGGTGGGATATGTTAGTTCCCTGGAGGGTAGAGATTTCCTTGTAGTGGAATATCAACCTCAACTGGTTAGGATTTCCATCAACAGTCCCACCATTTGCTCCCGAAACACCAGGCTGTGGATAGAAGAGCTTTGAATCCAGGTGGGATATCCCCCGGGTTTCACCCGGTTTCCCAGGAGACCTGTGAGTGGAAGTAACTTATTGTTGTTGTTGTTGTTGTTGTTGTTTTGAATATTTGGTTCTTAAATCCAGAAACTGCATATGAGAGCTTTTTGTACATTTGTATATGTGTTTTCTGAATCCCAGAAACTGTATATGAGTGTTTTTTTTGAAATCTTTGGTGTTTGAATCCAGAAACTGTATATGATATTGTATTAAAGAAGTATGAAGATGCATTAGATGAAATATGTTAACATTTGCATTCGGTTGTTTCCCCAAAAACTTTTCATACCATCGTCGTTGCATGTGGCATTATCTTCATGATTGGAACGAAGTCCCCTCTTTTTGTTGGATAAATTCAACTTTCCAGCTAACTTATGTATGATTCAACTCCTATTATAAATTGGATCTACCTACCCACCTGAAGTTTAACAGCTCGCCCCTCAAAATGTACCATTTCCAAAAGGAAAGGATCCCCTTCCCTCATCTTTCAGGGGGGTTCATGTTAATCAGGGGGGTGTACCCCACCCAGGATTCCAGTCACCCACAAGGTACCATATTTTTAGTGCCTGGAATCCCACGCTCTGAATCAATTTGTGACAAAAAAAACATCCTGGGTGGGGGTGGTAGAATCCAAATCAGCAACCGTTTTTTACCCATAGAATCCACGTGTGGTATATTTACCGTGTATTTTAGTGTTAGTTAGAAGGTAAATATATACCAATCCCATGAATCAGTTATAGGCATAGGTCACTGTAATCTTACTGTGAACATGTCAGATCGAAGCTTTGATCAGGAGAAACCATGTTGCACCAGAGATATGTTGGTCCCGGCCACAGTTGATATGGGGTCAAGTCGTTTAGGATACCCCCAAAGTAATTAATTATACTCTAAAAAATTTAAATTGCTATTAAATTGCTAGTGTATTTTCACTAAATACTATTAGTTCCTCAAAAGAAACATATATCATATCGCCATCATTTCCATATTTTTCACCCAGCAATATATATTCCGACCTGTTTGGTTTCCCATTTTCCAAAAAAAAACCGGCGCTGTTCGTCCTGAAAGACTCCGTAGTATCCTTCGATCGATCCACCCGCTCGCACCTCAGGAAGCGCAGCTTCCAGCGAACCCAGCTTTGCCTCCTGATGGGAATCTGGCAGATCCGCGAAAATCTGTTCGCCCAAAGTTGGTCAACAAAATGTGAAGAGGTTGACTTCCAAAACATGCTAAAAGATGCCTATGATTTTTATTTATGAACTTGTGTATACGTGTGTAATTATATCTTTTAGATATACGTAATGTACCCTTTCAAATATGCGGTGATTCTGAATTGAAATTGAATTGAACCCTTTTGTGTGACCTCTTCAAATGATGGTTTTGTTTGATTTCTATATCATGTATGACTAAGGTCTCAACATTTCTAAAAATGTTTAGAGTTTTTGAGTCAGAGGCGCTGAATCAGACTTGGGTCCATCAAAACAAAAGTAAACAATAGTGACCTGTCGCAACGTCTTGGATTGCTCCTGGAATTTGCTGTTCGGAGTGCTTGATAAGTGCACGTTGCAGATTGCAAAGGGGTATTGTTGGGACCACAGTCACTATTCTTCCCGCCAAGGAGAGAGATTTTTTCTTAAAGAACTTTGGAGGAACATGTTGGAAGTAGCAGTATTGGGTTAAAAATGATACTTGTACAAAGGGAAGTGGTTTTGATGTAGTTTCGGTTCTTCCTATGTGTCAACCTGCCCATACCTTCTTTTATGTCTATAGCCTGATATGATATGTGATTAGTTTAAACTTTCCAGAGCTACTGTAAGTTGCATGTATTCGTAGAGTATACTTCACTACTATTTGGAATACAATTATCATTTGGAATACATTTATCATTTATATATGCATGAAGAAGTCATTCCTTGCAGACGGCTTTCCAGCGGCTTGTTGTTGCGGCTTTCCGACCGAGTTGAGCCTGGAAATTTTGGAAAAGGGCTATCCACAGGTAGTGTACGGTTCGTATACATACAAGCTGGGCCCGTTACCATTTATAAATGGAGTTATAGATGGCCTGATAAATGGGTAACTGGGGTTATAATTAACCCTACTTATAGGGGGTTACATTTATAAACTGGTAGGGGCGCACCTTGTACATCTTAAGTGGTTTAAACATCCATTGCGGGCGCAAAAATCAATAGATGTTTGTTTGTTTGTATCATTTCCTGGAAGTCAATCACCTATAGATGGTTTTGTTCGCTTACTTGACAAATGGTATTTTGTTTTATCCGATAAAAAATGAAATTGGTGGCGATAGTTCCAGGGATTTGACATATTACATACATAATATATATATATACATACATATGATAGATAGATATATATATATGATATATACCTATGGTTATTTACGCGCACAGTGTACTGCTTTGAGGTCGAACTTAAATGATCTAGCTTCTTGCCCCAAAAACTTGTGCCAAGAGCCTGGACGGACCAGTTTTTGGATTTCCAGCCGTTACTTTTCGTTCAAATCTACCATGGAACCACCTTACCCAGGCTTCAAGCAGCCACTTGCTGTGTTTCTTTTTAAGCTTGTTGCTTCTTGTTTTGTGTGCAGGTAACAACAACAACAACAACAACAACAACAACAACAACAGAAACCACTACCACTAACATTGGTAAAAAAAACTCAGGGTTAAACCTCACCCACAACCAGCCATCCTCTTCAGAGTCTTTGAGAGGTGAATTTGTCCAAATGCTTCGAAGAAGATACACCTCCAGCATTCAATCCAGAGGCCAATTCGGACCTGGGACTCCCGGAAAACAGGTCCATTTGTGTTGTTAACGGGCTTCATTATGTCACCAATGATAAGATATACATATGTATATATATATATATATTTTTACATAGGAATACCATGATCACAGATTGTTGAAGGTCTTAGTTGGTCCTATTCTGTCTAGAAATATTTTGTATCCAATGGTTTACTTATTGTAAAATTTGATTGTAGACTGGTCAAGTGACAAGTAGCTGAAGATTATATCTTTTTGTTGTGAGGAATCTGTCAATATTCACCAGATTGACAGTGAGTTTATGTAATGACCAGTTCTTGTAATGTTTGTTTGATCACTTCTTGTATGACTTGTACACGGTAAAACTTAGCGGTGAACCTGGAGATGATAACAGTGGAAAAGAACATTCTACTACTTGGATGTCGCAGGAAGTTGGGATCAATGTGTAGCAAATGGGGGTTATAAGCTACTTATAGATGGGGCATATTGGGGTTACAACCCACTGATCCTATCCTTTGATCCTAACTTCCAACCGGGCATCCTGGGGTACTCATTACATCGGGTGGTTGAAACCACCATGTTTGTATGTTACGTTGGGACTTAAGGGCCCTTGCAAATAGGATGCGTGTTGACCAAAAAATCACTTGAGTTCACGACCATTGGAGGATTTGTTGTTGGGATTTCCATATTATTGATCTGGGGTGATTTTGTTGCAATCAGACCAATTCAACCAAGAAACATGTGTCACTTCCTTTCATATACTCCATTGTTTGGAAATGGTCTAAGGATAGATGGATATCGGAATTGAGGATGACATATTTGGACATACTTGAGGATAGTGATAGATATTTGATGTTTGACTTTGAGTTTGAAATGTATCATTAGTTTGATTTTGCACAAGGCATCTAAGAGATGAGGATGGAGTTGCGCCCAACTTGGACGCTAGAATGCGTTCATTATTGGAGAACTCCATTTTCAACCATGAAATTGTTGGAAAAAACTATGAAGATTTGTTCCCTTTACCTCTTGCTCCAGCATGGCACAGAAGTGTCCCACCACTTTGGTGATCCTCCAGGCTCAAATGCAAAGATCATTGGTAACGGAAGCCTATCCCATTCCTTGCAAGGTGGGCTTTTTTTTGTTTCACCAGGTTTTTTGTTGCAGTTTTTCCAGTGACCTCCTGTCAATGCCAAAGGTGATTTTTTTTGTTTCCGAAGTTCATGATAAGTTCTCCTTGTTCAATATCTATGGTAACTTACCGATTTTTGCTGTGAGGTGGGGGGAGTAGAGTTCCTTAGTTCCTTGTTGCTTGCCAGTTTTTTTGAATGAAAATTGACAAAAACTACACTTAAAATGGATGAAAATTTTCCACACTTGCTCGGTGAAGTTTTTTTTTTGAAACCAAAGGAATTATTACAAATCATTTCCAATAACATCAATGTATGGTATATTTACCTACATGAATGGTTGATTCTTATGGTAAATGTAGGTAAAAATACCAGTCCCATGGATGGTATTGGATTTGGTAAGTGGATCATGACTCCAAAACAGCTCCCTACTTTTTTCCATTGATGATCTCTCACGATTGCTTTGGGAAGGAAACTGTCGGATTCTCTCTCTGGTAAAACCTCTGGTATTTCCTGACATAGCAGGCTGGGATATCCCCATGTTCAATAGGAAGTACATCGACTCAATCCGGGCCCATTTACTAACGCCAGCAGGCTATGTGAAACATGATCCCAGAGTGTTGGCCAGCCATGGTTGGTTTCTCACATCCTCGACCCGGACAGGTGCAACAGTTTGAGGCGACCTTCAAAATTGTGGACCCAAAGATATTTCAATCCAGTGAACTTTGGCGGCGTTAGCCGTTGGCATTGGCTAGGCATTGAGCTTTTCCCCCCGCATAATTTTATGGTTGCAGGTGGGGATAGAATATGATATGCCCCAACAAAAACAGTTTTTTTTGGTGAGGGGGAATTAACCAAGTTGAGGGTACTTTTGGTGATGTTGAACATCCTTCCATCAGGTTGATTCATGGTAGAAGAAAGGTGAGTTTTGCTTCGCAAGTAGCACTTGAGAGTTCAGATTCGCAATCATTTTACAGTCAATTGATTCAATTCAATAGATATTTACCCCCAAAAGTAAGAGCTCTCTAACTCTAAAGTTCATTGTGTTTGAGACATTTGAGCGTCAGAAGACACACTTTGAATGACTCGGAGACGTTGATTCTCAATCCTGTCCTGAGGATCAAAAAGAATTCCAGCAGCAGAGGGACAGAGTCTCAGTATTTCTGGAGTCGTGGAGCAGAAAGGATGTCACCAGCATCAACGTATGGGTGTTTTTGTCAATCATTTCTTCGTTGTTGGAAAACCCGCTTCCAATGGGGGGAAATCATCCAACTTTGACAAGACTACCCTCCTGGGAGCTAAGATATCCCATCAAAAGATCAAAAGTCACTTTGAAAAATCATTTTCCCCTTCCCGTTTGGTGGGATGTGGCAGTTCCCTGGAAGGTATAAATAATATGTTTCAACTGGGCGAACATCAACCACCAACCGGGAAACCAGAGGGTATCTAGATGATCCATGATTCGCTTTTAATATGGACTTTGAATAAACAAATGTTTCAGTAGAATGAAGACCAAAAAACCTTGGCACCAAAAACTTTAACGTTTTTTTTCTCAAATTCATATGGTATTTGTCTATGGTAGTTATTTGAATTTGTTGAATTTGTTTTGAACGTTTTTTTTGTGGTATAACATCTAGTATTGCAATATGGAGTTTGAATTTCTGAACATGGATTGAACATTTCTATCAGGATCCTGTAGGTTCATGGCATGGAAAATCCAAGGGAGACATCCCCAAAGGTCAAAGACATATTGTTCTCGATTTGGGTGAGGTAACATACATGTATATATATATATATATACATGTGTGCATATATTTGAATATGCACGTGTATATATGATGCATGTATTTGAATATGCATATTCAATTATGCCGGTCAATCTTGCTAAAATCACTGTGTGCAAAGCAGGCAATGGTTTGACCCACTGCTTGGCTGTGTTATGAAATTGTGCGCCATCACAAGAGTTGGGGTGAAAAGGAACTTGTGGTAGTATTATAGACGTTAAGAGTTGATATCCTCACTCCTCCAGGTGCTCTCGCATTTTAAGTTGTTTGGTGATACTTGGGTTGATTTTCCTGGAATCAGTGACTGGTGGCAGTTTCATTTTTGCTAGGAAACACTTTAGGATGTTTATCAAGGAAATCTGAACAAGAAGCCTTGGACATCATCTCTTCATCTCTTCCCAACCTCCCTTCCCCGACATCCAAACACCTGCTGAGAAGGTATGACTGGACCCCTCAAAATACCCTATAAAAGACAGTGAATTTGGATGTCTACTGGGATGTCCATGGAAGTTAGTAACTGGATGATTTCACCCCTATGTGAGTAGGTTAAATAACCCAACTTACTAACTAGTTACGATCACTTCCATGGACATCCAAGTAGGATTTTTTGAACTTTTCACATCGAGTGAGTCTTGTGAACTCCCCATGACCAAAACGCCGCCAGGACATCTTGGCCAAGATCGGCCTCCCAACGGGGAAGAACTTCACCACCGAGCGGAAGGTGGAGCAGAGAGCATTCGCATTCGGCATCCGAATCTTGTTTATGGTTTACCGTAACCCTCCCTGAAACTAACATAGCTGGCTGGAAAATCACCATTTTGATGGTATTTGCCAGGAAAGATGGTGATTTTCATGATTTTCATGGGCTATGTTTGTTTCAGGGAGGGTAAACCTAAGCATCCAGACCCATCCCGATTTCTCGTAGGATTGATGGTTTTCAGCATCCCTCCTCCCTGATCGGTCATAGGATTGGAAGTGGGGGAAATCCCGGATGCTGAGGATAAAACATACAAACGGATCCTTAGGGGGTAACCATTGCCGAAAATTTAGGGTAAAAGGTAAATTTGGAACCTTAAGATGTATACCCTTCAGGGAACGATCACATATCCCATCACAAATCACTTTTGAAGATGATGTTTCCTTTTCCCAAGGTGGGATATGTTAATTTCCTGGAGGGTATACCTTCAAAGACAAGGAAGAGGGAATCTACGAAGCATCAATGTGTTTAAGGGTTCCTTATGATAGAGGTTTGGAGCAGCTTTCGAGACCCCAAACACAGTGCCAAGTGACACTTTGTGAATGGAAAACATCCTGCACCAATTCACATGGAACTTGGCATTTGTGCTAATCTCCCAAGTGATGCCTAGAATTTGCAAGGCAGGATTGGGAGTCAATTTTCAATCTATGGTCCGATATTTGATGCTGACCTACTGTTGATGGAAGAAAACCTGCACCGCCTGGGATGTAAAAGATAAAGATACATAATATCATGATGAGATAAACTACCAACTTCAACTGTAACTAGCCGGAGTTCTTCCATCAAACAGTAGTGCAAGGAGGCTGGACACACAAAACAATGTATGTTGGTGAAACCTTTGCAGGAGATGAGTGGTGGCAAGATCACTCACTTCTGGCGTTGGGACAAGTTGGCGGCATGGGAGGCGTGATTGTTTTCCATGCTTGTTTTTTACCCTTCCAACCGACATAGCACTTGGACATAGGCCTTTTGACAATGGAAAGTAGTAGTCTTCCAACAATCAAATTTCAAGTGCTATGTTACACTCAATTTCTGGGGTGTATACTATATGTTTGTTTTGCTGATGTTAATGTTGTTTACTGATGTTGCTTTGTTCTTCGTGGATGGTCATATTTTTGCATTTTTTAGCTATCATAGCAGCAAGAAATAGGCTGTGCCATAAATTGCGCCCAGGAATTTTGTTGATGGTTTTCTTACAATCCAAACACCAGATGTTAGTAGCAACAGATTTGCTCGCGGAAGCAAAAACTATCAAAAACAGAAGCAACATGCGGAAGGTTTCGCGAAAGCAAGGAAAAAAATCCTTTAATTTTTAAGAGCAATTAACAAAGTAACCCAATTACACCACATAAATCTAAGATAGATACCAAAAATTGCCATTTATTCAAATGGTCCCGTTACCTTTTTCCAAAACCATCATTTTGGGTATCCAGCCTTTAGTTTTGAGAAGTGTAACCCTTGATTTGATATCAACTTCCGAGGAACAAAACACAGATGCTGATTTAGATATAGTGTTTCCATGTAACTCGAATCGAAAAAACCACGAGGGAAGAACCGTTGCATAACGCATTTAAGAGAACACTGCTGCCAGTTTGGGACGAGAAAAACATGCGCTCACACTTACCTATTCCCATAGCATCCATGGGCCTGGCATATGTACCTAGATGAATGATGGGTAAATATATCAATCTCATGGATCCTATCAGTATTTGATGTTTGGAAAAAAGCAACTGTATGTCAAGTTGTTTTAGTTTGAACATCTGAAATTCAAAACATATGTGCCCTTGGATCCCAACACGTTAAAACAATACAGGTTTTAATCCTCAGAAATATGGGTGAAATAATCCCTAAAAATGCTGGTTGTGGGTTCCCATGGCGTATATATGTGAAAAATCAAAAAGAGCAAGTTAGTGAGCTTTCGCCAAACTCACATGATATAATTTTAT
Source organism: Breviolum minutum Mf 1.05b.01 (assembly GCA_000507305.1). NCBI lineage: Eukaryota > Dinophyceae > Suessiales > Symbiodiniaceae > Breviolum > Breviolum minutum. The sequence goes on from DF241066.1 coordinate 81,636, forward strand.
ATGATTTTATTTTGTTTGTGGATTGTTTCCGAAACACCTGGCAGTTTCAGTACCATATACGTTTACCATATATTTGCCATGTATATATTTGTGAACCCGTTTCGTTTGTATGTGGTTTCCAAAACATTTGGCAGTTGCAATTCCATACATGTTTACTGACTATTTCCCAAAATATGCTCCATGTATGATATTTTATTTGCCAAACCATTTATATACCATATAGAGCTTTGGTAAACATTCGATACTTCAGGAGTATCGTAGTGATTTTTGTTGCAAAAAACTCATCCTTGCAACCAGCCGTGTTTTTTTCCATCGCCCCGAGGCAACGGCCATGAACCCAGCGCTCAAGGGTGATAAGACTCAGGTGAGGTTGTTTAAAACGGGATGATGGGGTTGGGATCAACCTGGATTCCCAGGGATTCCAGGATTGAATATAGCTGTTTCGATGGGGAACCCCCGAAAAAAAATCGGTGGGAGGATGGTGATTTTTAAATTCTCTAGGTGGTGAGGTGGTGGTTTCACATATTTTTTATTATTTTCACCCCTATTTGGGGAAGATTTCCATTTTGACTAATATGTTTCAAATGGGTTGAAACCACCACTTAGGTGGGATCGGTGATTTTTTTATCACCCTATTGGAAGTATACCACTTCTAGTCCTTGCCGATTGGGTGATTATATGCTACCGATCCCACCCATTCTCCGGGAACCAGGAAACTCCTTTGATCCAGTCACAAATAGATTTATTTAAAGGTTTGCACCCCTGGAAATTCACATAGAATCGAAAATTGAAGGTTTGGGAGATGATATTCCTTTTTCAAATAGGTGATTTTCTGGTTACATGTTAGTTTTCCAGGGTGTACTAGCTGGTGGTTTCTAATAGTTCTTATGTGCATCCCTATTTGGGGATATGATCCAATTTGACGAGCATATTTTTCAGATGGGTTGGTTCAACCACCAACTAGAAGGTTTATACCTGGAGGATCATCCTAGTTAGGAAGTAGTTAGTAACCCCCCTTTAGCCATAGGTATTAACCACTTACCAATTGGGATGATCCTCCAAGTAAGGATCCCCTAGTAGGATTGTAATACTCCTGGTGGTGACTGTACGGGGTGGATCAAAATGATGGGTTCAGGAGAGGTTCAAAAAAGCTAGGTGGTGATGGTCTCAAGTCGTTTGGAAAACGCTGTTTCTGGTGGAAATGACCCAATTTTGCTTGTTTGTCTCAAATGAGTTGAAAACACCAACTAGATAGGTGCGTATTATATCGAAGCAATGCCAATGATATGTATAATCATAGACGTATAACACACTGTTTCAGGTTATGTCCTGAATGGGTCCCATCGTGGATAGCTTGTTTCTGGGAGCGTGATGAAATCATCTCATTTATTTCATGCACAGCATCTAATGTCCAAATGACAGACATTTTGAAATAGCAGAAAACAATATAGACATTGAATTGAATCAGGAAATTCTTCAAGAGGTAACTAGTCTTGCAAACTCTCCATGCCAGAGGCAAAAACATAGTTTTTGCCGTTTATTGGCTTGATCTCTACCAGGAAAGAAAAGCACACAACGACTCTAATATCCCACCCATTTGAATACTGGTTGTTTGAGAACAGGATTCCCAGAACGGATTGTAATTTGTAAGTAATATCTCCTAAGACTACCTATCCCAAGCATGAACAAATCTTACTTGTTGAACTCTTACAAGGACCTTGTGCATCTCCTCTGTTGAAACCCTGAAACAAGCAATTTAATGGATGGGAGATTCATCTGAGGGTCAAAGTATATAATATACGGTATATATATATATACATATATGCCTGGATCATCCAAAGGGTGCTGAATACAGGTGAGGGGTGCCTATACACCATTCCTTAAAGTTCAAGCAGCACCCCTTGGAAGATGTTGGTATATAGACCGCCCGAAAATTAACAATGGAACCCCAAAATTGATGGTGTGGGTCGATCTTATGTAGATGTTTTTCCGGGCCTTTTTTTAGGTTCCAGCCGTTGGTTTTCAGGGGTGTAAAGGATTGTATATGTTACCCAATTACATGGGATTTATAATACCCTAAGGATCTTGGACCCTCCCAATGGAAGGGTGAATGAACCAGTATGATGCAAGGGGTGTATAAGTCCTCACAATAATTAGCCAGTTTTTGAGGGTCCAATGATTCCTTAGGGTGGATCCGATGATTTGTGGATATATTTTTGTTGGAAACAAGCATATTTCATACTTCAATGTAGTTGGGTTGTTCACACCCCCGGTTTTTCAAGGAAACGGTAGTCAGAAAGACTGTAAGGAAGCCATGGCCAGCATAATGCAAAAACACGAAAAACACGTACGGAATGAGTTTGGATGACATGAAACCATATGTTTATTTGTGAGAGAACTAGTCTGTGAATAGGAAAACAATGATATGAGATGTGGAAACTTAACCAACCCTAAAGCAAATGGATATCATAGTTTAAAGGCTAACGTGTCCAACACTAGCCATATCTTTTCAGAAGGTTCTCTATCTATTTGGGTTTCTGTATGATGATGCAGCACTACACATAAGCCACATCTTTCTGGCTGGGATGAAATTGATTTTGTTGCAGACAACTGGCAGACATTGCATCTATATACAGTATCAAAGGAAATGCATGCATGTTTGATGACAGTTTGATGTTTCACGGTCGTAAATAGTGTGCGTTTACTCGGATATGATTGACTCATGGGATAGGTTTTTTCTCAGCCATCTCAGAGTGTTAGCCCACAAATTAGTGGTATACAGTTCCATAATATTTCATGTCACTTGTGTTTTTCTTAGCTCTTCTAGTCATGCCCAGTCATGGAATCAGCAAACATGAAGCCATGGAAAGGTGAATGTGGCCGATGTGGTGGAGAAAGTATTTGGAAAGCATCCCTATCGAGAGGCATGTGGTACGATGATGGCTTTTTGTTGACCCAAACTTCTCACCACAGAATGAATACATGAGGATCATAAATGGTTCAGACGGGGTTACCAGGTAAATCAATTTACAGCAATTTTTGTTCAGCAGAATGATGAATGTATAAGGGACACATTTGGTCCAATGATATTCAAGCTGACCGAACGTTTGGACACAAACACTCCTTAATCTTTATCAAAAATTGGATACTTTCCTACTTGGAACTGCAGCTTTGGGATTTTTTTGATGTGCTGGGATTGGTCTATAGGACTCTCTCAGGGTTTTTTTTGCGTTTGCATTTTGGCTTTTTTGTAACATTTCTCGAGGTCTTTGGACGCTGTATGTATTTATATATTATATATCATATATATATTATATTATTTATTATATATTATATTTTTTATATTATATATTATATTTTATATATTTTATATTATATTATTTATATTATATCTTTTATTGTATTTTAAATTATATATTATCTATTAAATATTAGATTTTGTATATATTTTACATTATATTTCATATATTATAAATTAATTTTTATATATTATTTATTATATATTATATATTACAGTATATATTTATGTACACATCTCTATGTTGTTGAACTCTATCAGCATCATGTGTTTGCATCACATTTGGTTTTTCCATAGAGAAATCTTCCCGAATATGATGGCTTCAGCTCTGTCATATCTCACCCAGGCCTTTCGAATGAACTTTACCGGCACTGTAACCGAACAGTGGTCATGAGGAAGAAATCCGGTCTGCCTGGAATGTATCAAACCCATACCTTTCCATATTCAGCTCCAGACCACAGCCACAAGCCACAGAAAAATCACACGCTTTAAAGTACCATTAATCACCCAACTATCGATTCATACAATTCATGAAAGACTGTGGGGAGAAGCGCTGGAACAAACGTCATGGACACAGGTCTATGAGAACCTCTTGCTTCAGATGTTCGAAAACTTTGTTGCCAAGGACGACGGTCACGAAATGCCATGGATCTTTGTTGGTTTGGTTGAACAGATTGATGAACAGACAGGGCTGTCTTTCAGATGATGAACATCAATAAACAATAAACAATCTACATAGCAAGCTTATTTTGCAGAGACTGAAACTCCAAAGTTCTCCTCATGTTGTTTGTTTGTTGTAGACAATCACTGAAGGCTTTTTAGATTTAGTTGCCCAGAGGATACTAGCTCGACCCAAATAGAAACACTGCCAGTTGTATCATCCATTTTTAAGCAACTTTCCAAAAACAACAGCTTCTTAAATAGTATATAGTATATATATAGTATCTAATATCAAAACTCCCATATATATATTTATAGTATCTAGTATCTAGTATATATATAGTATCTTATATAGTATCCAGTTCCTCTAAAAAAGAAGCCGGCATGTAGGTACCCAGATACGGTGATTTGTTAACGCTCGACTATTTTCCCCGATTTCCAGAACCAAATGTCCCAAAGCAACGGAAGTTTCCCTCGATTGAACGTTACACACGTTTCTTTTAAGCGGGCCATACAACGAAAAGACAACGACAACAACAACAACAACAACAACAAACACAAAAAATAACAATAAGCACACGACATTTACAGATGGAGTAATCCAGTCATTTTTTATAGCCGTGCCATTTTGGCGTTTGTTGTTGCTTCATTTTTAATGCACCTGTAAACTTTGCCTGATATCGCCAGCACTGGCACGCTGGTACGTTACGTGGGGGTGAAGTTGTTGTGGTCGCAATTTTGTGTTTGGCTGGTTCTCGGTTGCATTGGTCCGTTGGTGAATTTAGAATCAATTTTTGAGATTAAAGCAACTTTCTTAAAGTTCAGGTTGAAATAAAATTATTGAAACAACTTTTGCATTCAGGTTTGTAAAATTTTGAGATGTCATAGGTGACACCCTTGAACAAAAATCACTTCATTAGATGCAGCATCTAACATCCACTGAAATCCTTGGCAGAAACTCTGCGGTGGCTTTAGCGGTTCGATGGTGATACGGGTGTCGAACTCAGAGGTCATGAGGTTCGCAGATTTAAGATATCTGGGTGGTGGCAACTCAAATATTTTTTACTTTCACCCCGATCTGGGGAAGATTCCCATTTTGATGAGCATATGTTTCAAAGGGGTTGAAACCACCAACTAGATATGTTTATTGAAATTTGCTTTACTTACACCCTGGAAGATTAGCAGCAGGAACCTACAAATCACCCATAAAGGAAAATGATCTGAACCAAACCTCCATGAGGACATGTTCCAGCCGTTAATCTTCAGGGGTGTAGATTTATTGAACTCGTGCTTTGCAGAGAAATTGAAGGACTCCAATGGAAAATTCTTATGTGTTCAAGTTTTCTTGAGTCAGCGGTTTTGGGATTCTGATTCAAAATTTGGCCGTGAAAGCGTCATGTTATACACTTATACACCTTTCAAAATGTTTATGCTAACTTCACCTAGCACTTCATACCTTTCAGGACAATTTGACAGCTAATCTTCTCATTTAATGAGTTCGTTTGTCGTGCTGATGAGGCTTGGGTGATTTTAGATTGCGACTCCTAAAAGCCTCTCAGAACGTACATCATCAGGCAATAGTGAAATGCTTTGATTGATTGGTAATTCCTTGTGTTGAAATCTCAATTGAAACATGACCTAAAATATTTGTTGGTGAATCCAACATTCATTCATACCATGAAGGGATGCAGGTGGCTTGGTTGAGGATTCCTACTTGCGATATTCAGGCTTAGAGATTCGATTCTTCCCCAGTCTAGTAGTGTCAAGAGTCACCGAGACTCGAATCAACCCAAGCGTTCCAGATTGCATGTTTTTTTTTTGACAGCCAGTTTTTGTTTTAATCATTTTCACTAAGGTGTTGATGGAAGTGATCGTAACTAGTTAGCAAGTTAGCTTATAACCTATGGTACGGGACGTATCCAACCTACTTAATAAAAGGTTTACCCTGCCTGAAACTAACATTTTCGCCTCAAAAAATGGTGGTTTCCAAGTTCGGAATTTCCAAACTTCCAGAGGTCGTCATTTTCAGGTGCGTTTGCCGCTAGTTTCAGGGAGGGTATGATCCAATTACTAAGTACAGCCAGTTGTTTTAATTCATTTTCACTACTAGGGTCAAGTAACTAGTTAGTAAGTTGGCTTATAAAACTAATGTACGTGACGTATCCAACCTACTTAATATAGGGGTTATAATCCAATCACCATGGACATCCCAGTCATCCATTGCTGCCATGTGTTTTACCATCCGTAACGCGCTGTAGGTCCAACCCTTTGACAAGCTCGGGCGTCCTGGTGAACCGTTCGGGATCCCAAGGGTTTCACATAGGATTTGGTTGGGTGTTTTTTAAGTCCCAAAACCATTGGGGTATGTAGACACACTTGAGACCAAATAACAGGGGCAAGATTTTTTTTTGGGATAGATTGAATTTGCAGAATTAGAACAGTATATATTTGAAAAAGGTGGGTAATTACATTGTAAGATACAGTTTTTGGGATGTTTTTTTTTTGCGTGTGCCAATGAGATGTTTTATATTTGTCCATTCTAGGTAAACTTGCCAACACTGTGGATGGTACCCTCGCTGAACAGCAGTAGTGGGAAAGGCAGATGATCCTTTCCTACTTTTTACTAATGGTTTCGGCCTAGTTTCAGGGATGTTTTGATTAGTTACCGGGAGTGTATGCCTGGTAGGCAGCATGCTTCAAAATTTCAACGGTCATTTGCCACCATTGAATTACCCAATTTGAAATGGGAATATATGGTAATTTCGAAGGATTTCCCGTTTAATAGTGCCTTGTTTGGGTTTGGCAAAAAAAAATGACCCCTGTTTGCCATCGGCAACCGCTCCCAGGTGTATCGTGAAGTTGGATCGTGCAGATGCCATCCGTGAGGCACTGGAATTTTAATGGAAGGGAAGAGGCAACAAGGTTCAAAATGTGTACAACCCCTGGTTGTTTAGGGTATATGTAGGGGATGACAAACTACCAAGTTATATGGGGATTGTAATAAAGAATTATATACTGGTTGGTGGTTTCAAACATTTTTTTTAATGTTTTTACCCCGAAATGATCCTTTGGACTCATATGTTTCAAGTGGGTTGGTTCAACCACCAACTAGAAAATGTGTTGGGGTCTCTGTGAGTCCTTGGGGAAGCGATGAACGGGTCGCCAGAGATGATGATATGTTCCGATCCTAAATGAGTAGCTGTTCAGAACTGCCAGAATCCTCAAAGTCACAGGGGTAGGTGTACCGTGTTACTCCCAATTGTTTGTTTGATGCGGCTGGTTTACAGCTAAAAGAATCTGAAAGAAAATATGATGAGTTGATCAATTCCTCACTTATCCAAAGCCCAACTTTTTAACTTTTGGGTAATACATAAGATGGTTCCCCAAAAAAGTTTAAACTTTTATTTTCAAGGGAGTTTGGAGAAGTGAGATTCACATCTTTGGTTTCATTCAGTGATGTCACCTTTGAACGATCAACATCACTCAACATCACGGAGTGAAAAGATGTGGTTTCCCCCCCCTTCCCAGGATGCCAGTGGCAAATGAAGGTTTAGGGTTGGGATCCCTGGTCACCAAAAGATATAATGTCATCCTAGTGGTGATTGGAATCCTGGCTAGGGGGGACAACTCTAATACCCATAGAAATCCCATAAGAATCCCTTGAAGTATGGGAAAATTTATGGGAAGTCCCATGGGTCCTTTGGGGGTCGTGGGAAGAACTCCTTCCCTCCCATTTCTGTGCCCAGGAACATGTGAACTCGATCCAGGTCTTTGAGGCTTCTTTTGTTGCTATTTTTGTTGGTACACGAAGATGGGGATTTTTGGGACAGGCAGTTATAGAGGTTGCTACTACTGTACATATGTGTATGTAGCTACTTGTACATATATATATATATATTATATATATATATATTTTTTGCATACTGTATATTGCTTGGTTTGCTTTGTTTTGCTAGTTTGTGTTGGTTTTGATCATTGGTTTTGATCATCGTGCCTTTATCCAAACACATTAACACCATATTCTGTTGGCCCACAAGAATCCATTTTTGAAGTATCATAATATATCTACTGTATGGAGTGACCGACAACAGAAAGTCATGTTTTGGCAGTGAGGTCTTGGAGTGTAAATGGGAGGATCAGTTGTGGGCCAAGCAGAAGTGGGTTGACTTCCAGTTGTTGGAGACATTTGTGAAGTCAAGTCATCTTCCGGTATTTGCAGGGCGGATCAAAACTCAACGGATTGGTCTTTGAAAGTGGAAATTGGAGTCCACCCCTGAATGTTCACAGCAATCACTTGATGAACCTGGTACCTAATACAAAATGTTTATTTGATGTGTGACATTAATTACATGATCATTGAAATACTGATGTACTGTGCTAGCTGAAGGTAACAGGTGTATATAACTGACATTAAAGGGTAGACTAGAAACACATATTTAGTATTATTAAGCCATTCATCCATCCATGTTAGGAAGTCCTTTCGCTTGTCACTGTTACAGTCCCGTTGGACACTACATCTCCCTTCCTGTGAAATCTTGATGTAAATTCAAGCGGCGTTTCCTCTTGTGACTCCAAAAGAAAAATGAAAAACAACCACGTGAAAGCTTGAGTGGCTCTCATGACATTTAGCTACTTAGCTACATTGAAGTTTCCATGTAGATTTCCAAAAACTGCCAAAAATGGAGGAGAACAATCAATATAACTCAGGCATAGCTGGGCACATTTGTTGCATCATAGGATGATTTGGTAGGTTTCCAACAACAAAAATAGCAAGGTCATTTTGATGTATTGCGGGTGAACAGACTAGATGAATTCTTGCAGTGTTGTTACAACAATCACTTCAGCAAACAAATGCAGCACTTCGATTACAACTACAAGCAAAACACCTTGCAGCTGTCGGTGATGTAGATTTCCCCAATTCATTGCAGTACAGCAAGGGGCTTTCATGTGGGATCGTGGGGTTCCTTGGGGGTGGGCGAAATGGATCCATTTTTGTCCAACTTGCATGTGATCACTTGGATCATCTGACGATTTTGACGCCATGTTTGGAACCCTGTCAATTCTGGACAATTGTTTGGTGGTCCAAAGTTCAATTGCAAAGGTGCATCAAAAGAATTCTATTGAATCTATTTGCAGTTGGTGATTTTCAACCAATGAAAAAGTTCCCACCAGGATCTCTGTAATGAAGAATTTGAAGACACATTTTGTGTCTCCAGCATGATTTTTGTTGGGCTTCCTTTTCTGGAGGGATCCTTTTTCTAGTGACAGTTCCCTAAAGTCCAAACAACTCACCCCTGAAACTAAGACTCCCCAAACAATCAAAAACGACATACAAAGAACATAAGTATCTCCAAAGTTCCAATTTCACAAGCTGCTTGTTTCTCAAACAAAAGAGGTGTTTAAACAAATGTGAGTTTTTGTCAAAAACAACATAACAAAACCATGCCATGCCCTTCCCCTGCCCTTCCGGGGGGGGGGTCAGAAGTCTGAGGTGGAGCGCCAACACCGGTGGTACAAAATACACATCAGGTGACCTGTTTGCTGCTGGGGGTTCCCCCCCGTGAACTGATTTTCGTGGGGAGTTCCCGTTTTGGTAGTGACTTTTCTTTTTCAGGGTACACGGAATTGGAGTGTTCTTAAGGGTTGTTGGCGGGTTGTACTCATATAGTATTAGTACAATATGTATGCATATTTTAGTACAATATGAGTCAACAATATACGTACCCCGTAGCCAGTCATATGTATAGTAATATTGTACATTAGCTTACATGTAGCAGTAGCCACTTTTCACACCCTCTATATACAGAAGCGTTGTATATAGTTGTAGTATTGTTTTGCACACGTAGGCGTAGTTAGTTCCTTCCTCCCTCCAGGGTCGAGTCTTAACCTTCGGTACGTGTTGCGCTTTGGCTCAAGAAAAAGAAGCGTTTCTGTTTGTTTTGGTTTGTGGTGTATCTTTCTTTTATTAGTTGGATACCCTCAAACTTGAGTGGTTATCAGCCGTATAGTTGTTGAAACACTAGTTGTTTGTTGAAAAGCCCTTTTGTTTGTCGGGCGTTTCATGGGGAAGAAAGGGACCCCGGCTCGCGTTGAGCCTGCTGGATCCTTTCTTCCTGCTGTTCCGGAAGAAGAGGAACAACATCAATCTGGTGAGGCAGCTGGCTCTGCCGCTGCAAACCCAACTGCCACTTCGCAAGTTGAGGGGGCTGAGGCTGATGGCTCTGCCGCGGCAAGGCCACCTCGAGGACGTGAGGGGAGGGGAAGGGCTGGTAAGAGCGTCAACCGCAAGGAAGATCGCAAAGTTTACTACGAAGCCCAAGACCTGTACAGGCAGTACT
>DF241067.1:0-42068 GCA_000507305.1 Breviolum minutum Mf 1.05b.01
TTAACGTTTTGCGTTCTGACGGCCTAAAGAAACAGAAAGATGATGCAATGCAAACACAAACAAAAGATGATGCAACCACCAAGATCAAGGCCCGAAGAACGCGATTTTCCGCCAGAAGAACTGCCTAACTTCGCTTTCTGAAAAGAAGATGAAACTCGACATGGAAAGATCGAAAGATGAAACCGTACCTCACTCACTCCTTTGGCGCGCTCCCCCTGAAGCGGCGGGGTCGGCGGATATACATACCCTCGAAGTCCAAGACCAAACAAATCATGGTAGGATGATCCATGCAAAGGATTCCTTACTACTAGGCGGCAAATTTGGGTCTTTGGACTTCCTGGGCATAGCTGGAAAGGAAAGTAAAATTTGGTGGCACTTTTAGGTGCTCCCCCACAAGGCAGCAACTTTTTCCAAGGGTGCGGATATCATTTCCAGACGGATGTAGAGCTTGACCAACAACCATTTGAAGTGTTTTGAGATTACTTGAAGTCTTTCCAATCATCCAGCGTGGGATCAAGAAATCATTTGAGCTTCTCAGTAGGATAGACAAATTATATAACCCTGGCTTTAGGTATACCATCAAAGATGGGAATCTCATGAGTTTTAATGAAGCTGTCAGGAAAGATGGACTTCATGATTGCAGTTTAAGGATTGCTGCGTAAGATCATAACTTGTTATTGCTAACGAGAAGGACTCCCCTTCCAATGGTTTCACCCAGATGTGCAAGCGCAAAACTGTGAAACTGTTTCCATATGGAAATTGAGAAAAGCTTGGAGATGAAAATTGCAAAACAATACATCATAGATAACGTAGCTGTCGAATCTACACCCCGGAAAACCAACATGTCCCCCAAAAAGGGACTATTTCAATAGGAAATACATCTTCCAACTTCCAACCATTGATTTTCACGGGACATTCGTGAGTTTTCTGGGGTCTATATTTACGCCATACTGGCGATACGTGGTAAACGTTTTTTTTTCTACATGGTACACATTTAAGTGATGGAAGCCGACGAGCATGACTTTTTTCGCTAAACCGACAGGGGGATTCAAGCAAGTTGCATCACAATCAACACGATCACAACATCTATCCCTACGAAGCGCCTTTGGCAAAACTTTGGATCATCGGGTGGTGCCATGGTGCTTGAATCGTCAATTGATTGGTCTTAAAAACATGAATTCAAGGAAGTCTTATCGATGTTCGAGTAGATGACAAGCAACCAAGGTAGGTGTCACTTTAACATCTAAAAAACAAAAAAGAGAGATTTTTACGCAGAAGTTAAAGCGTCATTCCAATATGGTTGGTCGGGGATTCACGCGGATTCACACCTTCCTTTTTCGGCGGGGTAAAACCCGGGCCCCAAGAAGAACTCTGAGGCGTTGGTTGATGGCCCTCCACGTGCAGAGCTGCGGTACACAGGAGGGTATGTGGAGCACTTCGGGTCGGCATGCGCTGATGGGTGCCTTGCATGTGGTGATAGACCTCCCGCAAGTTCAACCACAGCAATGGGTCCCGAACACTTAAAACCACCTCGGAAAATGAGTGGTGATCTGCTAAAATCTTGGACCTTCAAGTGACTCAAGTCATAGACTAGCCGTGGGGGTTCGGGAGAATTTTGGCGACTTGAAATTTGAGGGATAACTTCAGTAAGATGGAGGATTGTTGTTTGAGGTTCTAGTCTGGTTCTAACAGAATGGTGCCTTTTTTTTTGGTGCCATTTTTTTTGGGGAATTCTCTATATTTCATAAGACGTGACCTATTGTTTCTGAATGCAACTGGTGGATATTTCCAGTGATGGCTGCACAGTTGAAAAAAATATCGGAAGGTATATTAAGTGATAGGTAAAAGCGGAGGGTTGTTTTGTCAAGGTGTGGGCTTCTCCTAATCCAATAGGACTAATGGAGAACAGCACCTTTGCTGATCTTAACCCCCATCACTTTCTTGTTTTTTTTGTTTGACCACTCTGCCTGTTTTAGGAGGTCCACTTGTCATACGTTTGGATACTTAAAAACATCATCATGTTCTCTATCATGGGAAAGGAGGGAAAAATATGAATCCAAACGATGGAACCCGGGTGAATTCCAGGTTGGATTCTTGTGTTTGATTTCATGCCTGGTTGGTGGTTTTAGATATTTTTCATTTTCATCCCTACCTGGGGAAATTATCCAATTTGACGAATATTTTTCAAAGGGGTTGAAACCACCAACTAGATGCATATGGTGGATGGGACTGTTTTGAGTCTCTGGTGATTCATTTTGCAACTTTCGCTGAACTAATGCGGGAAGAAGAATGATGAATTGTTAGTCTTCCAACAATTTTTGACTTCTCATTTCGAGAGGCCTCTGAAGCGGATTCATGTGATTGGAGATGAAATTTTTGGCCCTATGGATTTGAAATACCAGGTAGTCGGTAGTCATATTTCACATTGCCCATCTTCTTTCGAAACTAACTCAACAGACTTCCAAACCGTTTTGTATTTGGGAAAATTCTTACAATACTCCGTTAGAGGATTTGCTTTCAGGATTTTGCAGTGATTATTTTAAAATGCCCCAATTTGATGGTTATTGTTATTTCATGTTATTTAGGCTCCTTTCCCATGAGTTGAAGTTTGATGTTCAAATCCCTTCTTCCCCAAAGTGCCCTACTCTTGTTGGACTGAGGTATTTGCGCATCAGCCGGGTTCTGGTCCCGGATGTTGACGTTTTTGGATGCCACCACTGGGGTGCCTGTGCCGTTGATTTTGTTGATTGTTTGGGAGGAGGTGTTTTCGTGCTTATCATAAGACATGGGCAATTTCTATATTTGATGTCCACATAGCAAGACTCTTGACACCTTCTTAAATTGATGGCTTTGGATTGGGGGGAATTTTTATCAAAACAACCTTCCAGCAATGATGATGAATTGCCGAAGATGATTTTCATGAAAAAAAACATCTGAAAAAACACATCGAGGTGATTCGCATTCTCCCACTCATGATTTTTTGGAAAACTCCAGCTTCATTGGAAAGAAGTATATCACTCCGCACTTCCACGCGGCAACTCCATGTCCCCATGTCGCCATGGAAGCCTGGAAAAGCTTCCAGGTTGAACATGGAAAAGAAAGCTGGTTCTTTGGGTTGTATAGGGAACTGTATTTTGTACTACCATCTTTTTCTTAAGAGCAATTCTATTCCCTTACGGTTATGGGAATCACTAAAAAGACCAAGCACTAGAGTTATACATAATTATATATACATGAGGTCTCCCCCCCCACCCAGTAACAATCACCACCAGGACTATTACATTTTTAGTAGGGAATCCCTATAAACCTGCATTTGTCACTGTTACTGGGTGGGGGGTAGATCCACTATGTATACACATATTTTCAAATTTCTTTTGTGGCCCATTTATCCTTTTGAAGTTTCTTTGCTTAGATTTGCCAAGATGCCATTTGATCAACAAAAATCCAGTTTTTATCGAGGCAAGCTTGGGGAAGTTGGACAGTTTTGGGAACTGGGAACCTTTTGATTTTAGGAGATAGGAGGTAGTCTGGAGAAAGATGATTGTTTTCATCATCGTCACCCTAGAAGTTTTTGGTCTCCATGATTGTCGCAACATCCAACCCAACGAAAAATGCAGGAAACATATGCCTGAAACGCGAACATCGCATCCAAGATGGGATCCCGGTAAAGGGACACTGTTTAAGTTGAACTTTATTGTGGATGAGCAGACCTTAGATATCAAGAGATTATGTGCAGGGATCAGCCGGTGGTTAATAAACCGTTAATAAAGCCAACGATTTCTTGGGGGGGATGGTATTGGGGGGTTGGGCCCCTTAGATTCCCATGAAGATGCGAGGCCATTGGATATGTCACAGCGATTGAAGCACTGCGAGGCTTTGAGCTATCAAAATTTCTGTGTCAGGTGATGGAAAGCACAATAAAGAACTCATTTTTGATAGGAGTTTAGGGATTTTCCAGTTTTGTGAGTTTTTTGTTTTTGTGAGTTTTTTTTTGTTGTTGTTGTTGTTGTTGTTGTTGTTGTTGTTGTTGTTGTTGTTGTTGTTGTTGTTGTTGTTGTTGTTGTTGTTGTTGTTGTTGTTGTTGTTGTTGTCGTTCCGGATTTCCAGGTCGGTATATATCATTGTATTTTGACCAAAATTACTGGTTTCAGGTACTGCGAGTAGTCTTCTTTTGTCTATGAGCCGACAAAAACGACAATGCAAATCTCAGTATCTCCAAACTCAGCAATTCACAGGATGCAAGATCTGTTGCATTTTTTGGCATCCCTTGCCCTTGTTGCCCCACGAACTGGGTGCATACTGTTGATGCTGCCCCATATTTCTTTGATGAGCGGGGGCCCTTTCTCAGGTGACTTTGATGAAACAATCCAAGGATTTTTCCGGCCTTAAAGGTCAAAAAATATGTTGTTTTCTTTTTTGAGCAATCATTTTCGATGGGCGGGGGGGGGGGGGGGTATCGAAGATAGGAAGAGGATTCTGAGTTGGAGCCAGGCTATGTTGAAAGTTTTTGTTTGGGAATGACGGTGTTTTTCACCAAAAACTCAACTGGTACTTACAAGATGTGCCAAAAAACTTGTTGCAAAAGGAGTTATAATCCTTACACATGGCCTTCTAAATGGGTAACTGGTGTTATAGAGTTATAACTGCTATACGTGGAGTTATAACAACCCTGCTTGCAACTGATGGTGACACAGACCTGACATGGTGAACATTTTCGCGCTTCGAAGGTGCATGGGAAAGGGCTTGGCACCTCTTTGCGGCCCGGGGCGTGGTGATCACGGATCCCTTGGCGCGTGATATGGTACCAGACTAAGAGCAGCAAGAGACTGTTTGGAACATGTTTTTGGAGATTAAAAGAAACAAATCAGATGCGCAGTGAAACAAACAAACCCTGGTTTGGTTGATTTATTGAAAGGGATACAATTATCCGTACTAAATACACAAACGCACTATATATATATATATATATACATGCCGGATTTCTTTGACATTCCTGCATGGGTCCCATAAGTTTGTTTATTTTCCCTAGATTTTTTTGTGTGTGTTTTTTTTTTCATTTTGATGCCAACCCCGGGATCAAAATCATTTTGAAGGATTTTTTTGGGACCCTTGGGTAAAGGGAGGTTTAGGGCTCAGGGATTCGTGTAAATCAGCACAATCTTGGAGCCAAGCATCAAGCATCATCTACTTTTACCATCACTTTACCCTGGTTTGGAGATGTTTGGAGACTTACCCTCCCTAAAACTAACCAGAGCCCCTGAAAATAGGCCCGAAATTGCCCCAAAAGGAAGCGGATCGTCTTCCAAGAATACATTTTCAGGTTACAGATGTACTTTTTTCGTTACTTGGCCTACTCTTTTCGTTACTTGGCCACCATTCTTCTGTACACTTGCACATCCCGGCCTGGATCTCAACGATTCAGACCCAAACAACATCCCCCAAAAAGATGGCATGTTTTTCTTTAGAAACTGATTGACTGGTCCTTGAAAGAATCGTGGAAGTGGAGGCGGTTTGAAACCCTTGAATAGGAGCAGAATTGTAATTCAGTTTTTGCAGAGAGACGCACAAATTCCGTCGCCAGTGGCTTAAGAACACGTGTTCCTTTGTTTTTTTGTTTGATTTAAAGTTTGCGTTTTATGTCGCTTTCAATACAGGTATCAATGCCTAGTGGTCGGAGTGAAACGATTTCGAACGCTCCACATCACCTCACTGTGGGCTGGCTACTAAGTTTGATTCAGAAGTCGTTTGGACAGAGATTTCTGAGGCTTGTGAATGCAGAGGGACATGTCTTTCTTGACCCCTTGCAATCTCTAGAAGATGCAGGCATACAAGACCAAGATCACATCATAGCTATTGCACAGCAGGCGAAATTAATGGCAACACATGGAGCCTTTACTTTATGGTATCGCGGCTGTCATGGGATTGTAAGTTGGGGTGAATCTTCCAAAGGGGGGGATAGCTCCCAAGTCCAAAACCAGCTGAAGAATGTAGAGGAGATTCATGCCACATGTTTTGCATTTGCTGCCATTTTGATAGATGGATCGATTGTGACATGGGGCGATCCTTTTCGAGGTGGTGATAGCTCTGAAGTGCAAGACCAGCTCATAAATGTAAAGCAGCTGAAGGGCACAAGTTCTGCATTTGCTGCGATTTTAGTAGACGGATCAGTTGTAACCTGGGGTCACACAGAGTATGGTGCTGATAGCTCGCAAGTTCAACAGCAGTTGCAGAATGTTCAGCAGATTCAGGCCAATATGGATGCATTTGCTGCAATTTTGGCAGATGGATCGGTTGTGACGTGGGGGGATTCCTCGCATGGTGGTGATAGCACCAACGTCCAGGACCAGCTGAAGAATGTACAACAAATTCAATCCGTAGGCTCTGCATTTGCTGCAATTTTGGCAGATGGATCAGTCGTGACCTGGGGTAAACCTGAAGTTGGTGGCGACAGCTCTAGCGTGCAAGACCAGCTACAGGATGTACAGCAGATTCAGGGCACAGGTTCTGCATTTGCTGCGATTCTGGCAAATGGATCAGTGGTTACATGGGGTACACCAGAGACCGGTGGTGACAGCTCACAAGTCCAGGAGCAGCTCAGAGATGTAAAACAGATTCATGCTACAAAGCGTGCGTTTGCAGCAGTTTTAGTAGATGGATCAGTTGTAACCTGGGGCGCATCAGAGAATGGTGGCGACAGTTCAAAAGTTCAACACCAGTTGAAGAATGTACAGCAGATTCAAAACACGCATTCTGCATTTGCTGCCATTTTAGCCGACGAGTCTGTTGTGACATGGGGGCAATCACACCATGGTGGTGACAGCTCTCAAGTTCAAGACAAGTTGAGAAACGTAAAGCAGATTCATGGTACAGCGATTGCATTCGCTGCCATTTCAGCAGATGGATCAGTTGTGACATGGGGATGGCCTGGTTCTGGTGGTGATAGCAGCAGTGTACAGGAAGAATTTGCAAATTTGTAGAGGTCAGTTGGTGGATAGAAGCTTCTGTGAGTTGGTGGTACAAGATGGGGCCCCCTAACTACTATTTTCGTGGATTTATCCCTACTGATACCCGTTTACAACCATGTTTTTTTTGAAGGGTTTGCTGGGGTTATAGCTACCTTATAACTAGGGGGGCCCCTTCTTGTAGGTGACATCACAAATCAAAAAAAAAACATGCTTTCTCTGATGTCGTTTTGTTTGGACACAAGACCATGCACCTCATGACTCTGATGAATTCGCGAAGTTGTGGAAGTGGAGCAGCTGATTGGGAGATTCTGGCATTCGTCAGCTGTATGTGCATGTATGGAAGTATGAAAAATATATGTTGTTCGTGGCACATGTGCTTCAACAACTTTTCTCCACATCAATTCTTTCTGTTTCATGGCA
Source organism: Breviolum minutum Mf 1.05b.01 (assembly GCA_000507305.1). NCBI lineage: Eukaryota > Dinophyceae > Suessiales > Symbiodiniaceae > Breviolum > Breviolum minutum. Next base: position 7,386 of record DF241067.1, read on the forward strand.
TTTGAATGTACCAACTTGAAGGTGCCCCGGGTGTACTTCGCAAGTAGCGACTGAGCTTGCTTAGGCTACTCATTTGCAGCATTTCGTGGGAAATATAATCCTGTTAAACCGTTGGATCTTTCAAGAAGTTTGGACAGGTTTTCTATGTTTTTTTCAAATTGATTTTTGGAAATACCGACAAACTTGAGAGCTTAAATCTGATGGAATAGCTTCTACATTGGGGACAACTCGTCACAACGCTTCCTTTGCGAATGGCTTTTTAATCTATAGCGAGGCTAGCTTAAAACTTTTAAGGCTATCATATTTGAGGTACCATATTTGAGATTCCATATTTAGTTAGTATTGTTTTTAGGTCCTAGTATTTTTACTTACAATTCCTAGCTGTTTATCCTCAAGGATGTCTCCCTGACACCCAGGTGATCTTTGCCAATGAAGTTGCTGAAGCCTCTGCCCCCGCTTGGAACGGTTGGGGGACCTTGCGATCTATCCGGAAACGACCGATAGCACTCAGGATTCCAGAGAAAGCTGGTGAAGTATATTGAAAATTGACACAAAAGTCACGAAAGGTGTTCTTTTTTTTTGTTTCGGACTTGGAAAAATATGGTTCTTTCAAGAAAGCCCAGCATTTTTTTTTGGTGTCTGAATTGGTAACAAGAACCTGTTCATACGTGCTGAATGGTTGAACTTGAAATATTTGTGGGGGAAAAAACCCAGAGATTGAACAGGCCGAATAAGTTTCACATTTTGTTTTCCGGAATTGTCAACTCGGACAGTCGGTTGCAGCGAGTTGGCACAAAACCACCCTTTGATCCCTTTGCAGATCTGATAGAAGAGACAGAGTGGGGCACTTGGATGATCAGTTGGATGACTCACACCCTGGATATGTATATATGCTGTGACTATATGTATGTAAAACTATAAATATATTGGAAAAATGCATATAACCGGGATACACCCCTGAAGATTAATATGGAACAGAATTCCCTGAAGGTTTGCTTCAGATCATTTTCCTTTCTAAATTGGGTGATTTGTAGGTTCCAGTCGTTACTCTTCCTGGGTGTAAGTATTCATTGTTGATACAACCCAGGAATAGTTGTAGTGTAATACTTCCATTGGGAAAAATGTATACAGCCGGGATAACTATTTATTGATATAAGATTGTATCCTGTTTATGGTTTACTTCTCCCTAGGCCCTACATTTAGTTCATCAGTTGCAACACCCCTGACCCGTCATGAGATCATTGCTTGATGACCCGCAGCTGAGGTTCCACGAATTTTGGCACAACAAAACGGTGAAGAAAAAGCGAGTCATGTTGAAGTGCTGTGAATGGGGATGAAGTTCCCTGAATATGTGGGTGTTTCCAAAAATAGGGGTACCCCAAAATGGATGGTTTATAATGGAAAACCCTATTAAAATGGATGATTTGGGGGTACCCCTATTTTCGGAAACATCCATGTATCAAAAAAACGCATGGAAATGAAGCTGGGGGTTGTTCTGGTGCTTGAACCAAAGGATGAAAATTATATACCCTCCTTGAAACTAACTGTTTGCCGCAAGAAATGGTGGTTTCCAATCGGAATCTCCTTTTCTAGGGGTCTAGGTTCAGGGGTTATGTTAGTTTCAGGGAGGGTAACTTCATGACTGTGGCCATGTGAGACTCCCTGTAGCATATACCATGTTCCACCTTGGGAGGGGGAAGAGGGATGATGCGGGCCAGTCAGTTCCCAACATCCGGGAAAATCAACCAAGAGTTAACGTGGACAACTCCAAAATCTTCATATTTGAAGGGAAGATCGATCCAGCCTTGAAAATCCTGACAGGAAATATTCCATCCAGCTTTTTTAGACACCATAGGGGATTTTTTACCAGTCTTCTATTCTTTTTGAATAACCCATGTCATCTCCCAGAACTTGGCCAAAATAAAAAACAAACCGTGCACTGAAAAGCACACGCACCCATCGTCTCCGAACAAAAAAGACATCCGGATTTTCAGCGGGATTTTGTTTCAAGTTTGATACCCTGTGAAGCGGGCGATTTTGTTTTTTTTCAGCTCAAACCCAGCAGTTGGCAGGAGTTGTGCTTGAACTAGGTGGAGAAAAACAGCTACTATATTATACATGATGCTCTCCTTCTCTCGCTCTATACAGAAATACTATATGACTATATACATGTACATCTGTATATCTTGTAATCTTACTGGTTGAAAGTTGGATGAATTTTAGTCAATAATGATCCTAGTCTTCTGTTTTTAGGCATCAAAAATCGACAATTGGTGATTTCCTGCTTTCTTGTTAAACGAGAGAAATATACCTACAAATTGGGGTTGCTGAGCTTGCATGACATTTCTACAGGGATACATTGAGTAGCCTTCGAGTCCGCTTTCCCGCTGATTTCGGTAGTATGTGTGCTCTCGCACCGCTGAATTTGCTCGTGGTCGGGGGTACCTAGTGAGCAACATCGGTTTGTAGGGCATGGTGAACCAAAGTGAAACCAGGTGCAGCGGGCCCTCAACAAAGGATTATTATTGGGGCGTGTATGCGTGTGTGTATATATATATATATTATATGATATATGTATAATGCATATATGATATAGAATAATTATATATATATAAATTATATATAGAGAATATCATTCTCCTCTTCAGCTTACTTCTTCTCTTGCTAGGGATTTTAGATTAAACAGCATTTGTTAATGACACCGCAAGTCCTTGAGGCAAACGTCTCTGCTGGGAACTAACAAGGCCCCCTTGAAAATCCTTGAAATCCGGACATTTTGGATGATTATTTTTCTTTTACCATAAGTCAAAAAATGTGGGAGATGAACTGCTTCCCTTGAGTATATATTCTTAGGCTTCTCTTGATATGATTGCATCCTGGAGGATATTTCAAACTTAGAAGCAATGAACCCCCCCAACAATCAAACAGTATTGATATATATATATATATCCCTATCATGACCTACAATACTATTGCTGAGAATCCTGCACCACTTGAGATGGATGTTTCAAACTCACCCAAATTCATGGGGGAAAGACACGACACAACCCCATAAACTTGAATTGGTTAATTTGCTGGATTTTCTGAACCATCAACACTTTGGTGATTTTGTTGGGGTGCCGCTGCTCACTTGAGTCGGTGGTAGACTTCTAAGATTTACCAAGATACATCATGGGATAAACTACCAACCTCAAGTGTTTGCTGGCCGTATTTCAACCATCAAGTTCTTGAACTTGGTTGGAAATGTGAGTTTCAATACTGTATGTGTTTATAAGGCAGGGTTCTAGTATGTATACTAATTTTTCAATCAGATTCAGCCTCTAATGAGAATCTGCCATCAATGTTCGAATCACCCATGGACGGCTAGATGTTCAGCGATTCTATTGCTGAGGTGTTGGGAGCACAATGGCCCATCGGCGAGGCATCATTCTTGTTGGCGGAGGGGACGCCAGCTTTCCTGCAACAGTGCTTTTTTAAAAGATTTTTACCACAAGAGAGGGTCCTTATATACAGAGATACAACAGTACTGCCCGAATTTCTTTTATTTTAGGGTGTGGGGATGGAATATTCCTTGAAATTTTGGTTGAAAATCCATCGCTTCCAGAATCCCTCAAACATGTTGGACTTGTGGTTGGTGGGACTTGGAAATTGCCCGTGGGGATGTTTCCTTGAGGAATCTCACTTTAAGTATGGCCACCAGGATGGATTTGAGGCATCCAGGGTTTTGTGTATATTTGTAGCGGTAGATATCCTACGTGTTCTCTCCTCATGGTTCTCACCACCACCGTCGTCATCATCATCATCATCATCATCATCATCGATCATGTACATCATCATCATCATCATCATCCTCTTTCCGCTTCAGCTCTATTCAGGGAAGAACGCACGATCTTTGTCGGAGGTCCAGTAAGGTGTAAGTCTTCTATAATATCCGCATCGAAGACAAATATCTTTTGATTTCAATCTCAAATTCGCAGATTCATTAGAACAACCATTTTTTCTGAGTTGGGTGTTCCAGTGTTTTGATTGCTTCAGAATTTCCTTGGCAAATTTTTGGTGATTTTTTGGCATCCCCAAAATCCAGGCGGAAACCTTCTGCGATGATGAGCGCTACGTTCTTAAAAGCGATCCCCGACCCTGGCATAAGTTCAGCGCCGAGGCACATTGACGGGAATTTTTGAAAAAAAGGCCCTGTGTCTGGCCACCCCTTTTTTCTTGAGGGAATTTGAAGCTTAAATTTGGGGGGGTTACTTTGGGGATTAGGCTCTCAATTGTAATGGAGTCTGAACGGATCTTTTTCTGTAGATAAAACACGTGAACACGTTTGGCAAAATGGAAATGTTAACAAGATTTCACTTTTCGACACAGCTTGGACTTGAGGGTCTTCAGTGGTTCGCGATGAATTGCCTCTCCGAATGGCTAAGCAGTTGATACTGATATCATGACCCTCCCAACTATATACCCCTTCTTAAGGGACAATGGTGGCGAATAACCTCTTGTTAAGCCCATTGTTTCTGACCCGAAAAACGGTGTTGTTAGTTTAGGCTCCGGGGATCCCCAACCCTTCAATTTCATCTCATTTTATGATTCTTTGCAGGTTGGTGAACCATGATTATATATTTCTCTTTTGTTGGGAGATCTCAGCCACTGGGCTTATGAAATTTAGATCGGTTGGTTTATTTCAAGATGATATTCCATCTCACCACCATAATCGAGATGAGACCGAAATCCTGCTTTCAATGGGATAAGTTTCAAACCCGAGAGGTGGGAAAGTATGAATCCGGAAAGATCCGTGAGTTGAGGGGTTTGTGGATTGAGTAAAATTCCCTTAAGGTACACTCAATTCCCCAACTGCCAACCTACTACTGATTTGACCCCGGACAAACAAAAACGGCTGAAACTTGGAATCCAAAAATTGATTGGTAGTTGTAGATTGTAGATGTTTTTTCCCTTTTCCAAAGGGGAACATGTTCAGGTTCCGGCCGTTACACCCTTGAAAACTCACATTTTGAACTCAAAAATGAAGGGTGTCGGTTTCGGAAGTGTACAGATTCATAGCACCTAAGCAGGTGCGAATCATATCTGTGTTACTGAGGTGGAACAAGGTGAAGGGTTACAGCCAGGCAGACTTGGCGGACTCATCATCAGCGGGTTGGGGGGTTCATCATTCCACAAGGGCACCACAAACATGGATAGTGTGCAAAAACTTCCAGAAATCTACACATTGTTTTGGAAGTGCACCGCAAAGGGGTTGAATTTTGATGGTATAAATATGTAACAGCTACAAGTATTATATGAATTGGCATCACTGAGTTAATTGGCGATTTGAAATGCTTTTAATAGAGTCCGATCCATCAGTTAAGAGTTGCTTGCTAGTCGAGGAAAGGTGCATTCTGATTCCCAAACCAACAGGGCCCCAAAAGATCAGGAAACAGCCAGACACAGCTGCAAAAAACACTTGTGGCTTTTTGGAGAGTGACACGATTCAAGTTTTTTTTCAACAAATAAATCTTTGTTGAACCAATTACGATGTGGAACTTTGATGCCATCTTAAAGAATATGGCGACAAAATGTGATGATGTTTGGGAATATAATTCCAATCTTCAACTGTGGCAATTTCCCGCTTCCTAACGTTTTCAACCGTTTTCACGCGACAAAAGGCGGTGGCCGATGCGGGACGGGACGCAGGCTGCGGGAACGTCATCGTTTTTTTTTGTTTTTCGGGGGAAACGGAAACGGAAACGTTTTTTTGTTTTTGTTCCAAAGAAATTGAGTCGTACTTTCCGAATGTTGACATTCTTTACACCCCTGAAGATAAACATGTTCCCATAATTCCCTGGAGCTTTGGTTCAGATCATTTTCCTTTCTTTTCATGGGTGTTTCGTAGGTTCCAGTCGTTAATCTTCCGGAGTGTATATCTCCCCTTTTTGGGGCGGTGTCGGCAACACCTTTTGTTTGGCCAGGCCACCGCTCCCGCTGGACCCGAAGGAACTGCTGGACCCAAAACCCGGAGCCTCGACGTTGAGGCGCCGCGATTTTTTTTTTCTCCTTTGGGGCAGTGCAAAGGTGAAGGACGTGGCGTCTTTTTTTGATTTTTTCTGAAGGTTTTGTAGGCTGTATATGTACATATATACATATTTATATATGCACAACATGTGTGTGTACATGATACATGATTGTGTAAATACTTGGGTTATGATCGTGTAAAGAACATGTACATGATTGTATACATATTTAGTCATATTCACGTACAGAACAATATACACACATATAATAGAGTTGTAATAGATATATGACATGTGGATTTATCTACATCATTGTTGTATGATGTGTCCCACACCTGTCAGTCAGTCAAAGAGTCAAGTCCACAAATTTGCTTGGAAATAGATACTGCAAAGTACTGTACTTGACAGAAACAACCTACTTTCTAAGCCATGATTTTTCGTGTGCAATTTCCTTGGCACCCAAAAACATGAAAGTCGAACATATCCGAAAAATCATTTTGTATGTGTCCTTCCTCCACTTCCTTGATTGTTGGAGGAAGAGTGCAACTCTTACGGATAAGACGGTATTGCCCTCGAGTAGAACAGCATTAGCTGGTTGGAAATCAATACCCTTTCAATCTGTGATGTCCCAGTCCAAATATTTGAGAATTTCTTTAGATTTCAGCCATGGTATTTTCGTCCAATTTCACTCAATGATTAGTTGGGGTGTGAAAAACCTTAATTGGAAAGGCATCTGCCAACTATCACTTGTGGATCTATAAACGATGAGACCGCAACTGGTTAAGCACAACTGAGCAGTGTTCAAAACCCGGATGGAGGATGTACACATCCAACTGATCGTTACGCAAGAATGTCTTCATGGTCGATTGTAGAAGTTTTCCATGATGAAGTGGAACAGGAACATAATCCCGCTGAGGACCAAATTCCTATTTTTCGTTCAGTTGGCCTGGGGTTGGTTTCGGGTAAACAAACAGCAAGCCGTGGTGAACTTATGGCACTTGATCTTACTATACAATCCATTATTTTTGATGCAGCTTGTGAATCGGCCGATATTTTCGTTGTTGCACAATACCTTTTGAATTTAACCCATCGTATGGATACTTCAAAGGTAGATGATTGGTCATTCAGAACCCCAAATTCTGATTTGATCACATCGATATTTCAAAATTGGAAACAGAAAAAGATCAATCTTCATAAAGTAAAAAGTCATCGGAGTACTTGCGAAGCAGAAACACAAAATGAATTGTGGCAAATTGCGGGCAACAACATGGCAGATATGGGCGCAACAGCCAGTCTTGCTCGTATACCGACATGTATTAAAGAATTAGCTGAAAGCATTGATAAGTTCCATAAAAAAGAGCTTCATATGCTACAGAGAGTTCTAAAGTACATGGTGGCAGTCAATGCATGTCGGGTACAAAAATTGTCTGAAAATAGAATAGCAAAAAAAGAAAAAGAGGATGCGGAAGCTGAAAATCTTTTTGGTCGTCTCATGCCACCTAAATTGAATGGGGATGATGCTATTGATTTTCTTTGTGACTTTCATGTTTCAGAATATTCGTGTCTACCCCACCAAATAATCGATGAACAATGCTTTCATGCATGTTTTCAAGGGGCGAACATTGCAAAGGCGTTATCGATTTGGTGTTCCACCCTCAAATGGCCAGTAAACATTTGTCATCAATCGGATTATAAAAGAAAAGATGATTGGGGCATTAGTTGGTTGGAGTTGTTCTTCAATTTTTGCCTATGTACTAGAAGATTCTTTCCCATTCGTATTGAAGGACGAAAAAAGGACTCAGTATACATTGACTTTCACTCAGATGAGGCCCTCTTGAATTTTGGGAAAAAAAGAGCTGCCAACATGCAGACCTTGTGCATGGAGCGGCTCATTCGTGCTTTGGAAAAATTACAACAATGTACATTGTTCCCTGCATTCAAATCCAATCAGTGTAAGTCTTTAATGCGGTTTGGGTATGCTGGTAAGCATACTGGCATCCCCTGTCGTCCTTTGATGAATAAACAAACAGAAACAATGGAATGGGTCCGGAAGTTCATGGTCAAAGCTCGAAGTGAAGGGCACCTGGGACAAACACCAATACTTCCTGATGGTCAGGCTATAATTGATTTTCCTTCTTTGATTGAGAAAAAACCAAATGAAAGATGGGCCATTTATTTCCAAATTAAAGGCAAACAGAGACGTGATCGTTTGGCCAACGAAGGCTGAACACTTACTTTTCCTTCAGATGTATCCAGCAAGCAATGGTAGTTCGTCGTTTTGATGTAGAGTGGGTTTCACTTTCCTTTTCATTTCATGTCGATATTGGTCTTGCCTCCCCACCAGAGGACGAGGTTTAGACTACTTGGATCAGATCGCTGTCCGAGATTCGCCGTTCAAAACCCTGGTTGGTTGTTTGATATAGGGGATTATACTACCCATTTATATGGGGATTCTCATAAGTCATTATAAGGATCCCTATAAACCTACAGTCCGGTAAACTAACATAGCAGGCTGGAGAATGGACCCGGATTGAAGATGTATTTCCTATTGAAAATGGGGGATATTCCAGCCAGCTATGTTAGTTGACCAGAGGGTATCAGTATAATGGAATGTCATAAGGGATTTGTTTGCTTGCCGTTGCCCAACTGGTCGGGGCTTCATCCTTCCAGGTCTTGCTTCAAGGACCCGCAGCACCTGCCAGGTGGGCCGGTTGAGAGTAGCAAGTTCGAAAGGTGAACAAGAAAACTCATTGCGGGCGCAAACAGTGTCCCCCACCAACGGTTACATACACTGGTTACACCGATTCAATCCGATTCATATACGTATAGTTACTATATTTTCATTGCATTTTGGTTCATCAACTGAGTTGATTACGAAGTATCTCAAGGTCACATGAGAGTGATTTTTTTCGCGTTTAGCCATTCATTCCTGGTGGTAGCACAACCAAGAACCACTGGGAACCATCAGATTTCCGGTGAAATGGGACCCTGGGTGGGACAGGATTGGGACCCATTGATTGGCGCCGAAAATGTCATAGCCTTTTACCGGAATGGTAGCTGGTGGTTTACCAGGTCCCGGTCGTTACATATTGCCAATGAGGCCACCAGTAAAGCCTATCAATCGGTAGAGCTGGACTGATACCTCCAACTTATCATCCAAGTGTTTCGAGAACCTGTCGAAAGTTTTGGGGATCTTGTAAACAGCTTGATGGAATGTATGTTCCAGGATTCAAGATGATGAATTTAGATGAATGGTGATGATGATGATGATGATGATGATGATGATGATGATGATGATGGTGATGATGATGATGATGATGATGATGATGATGATGATGATGATGATGATGATGATGATGATGATGATGTTGATGCTGATGATTCGGCTGATGATGCTTATGTTTCTTTTTTCTTTTTCTTCTATTTGCGGTTTCTGTGCAACATTTTGTCAGCTGCATGATCTTGCCTGATTCACTTTTTGGCAGGGAGGTTGACTTCCAGCTTGGTCGGATATAGGCTTGTTCAGATTGTTCCCCGAATCTGACCTTTCTCCCATAATAATGGAAGTGGCAAATTACCATAAATGAGAGGGAAACTAATTTTGTAGGGACCCATTTTCAACTTCCATGATGATGGGAGGAAGGGCAGATTCATGTACTTCTAAATTTTCACGCCAACAAAGGGTCCCGACTTTCGCTGCCTGTTGCGCAAGGTGTCTCCAATCTCAGTGGGCAACAACCTTCAGGTAGGGTGTGGGGGCAGCCAGAAGTAACGATGTCACTGTAGTTCCAACCTCTGGTCCTAGCTTTTGATGGTGTACCCTCCCTGAAACCAACCCGCCCAGCAGCTTGAATCTTCGAAAAAAGGGTGGTTGATTTGGTTGGAAGTTTTTTTTTAAAACAATTGCATTTGTTGTCCTTGGACACTGGTCTTCTTTCCTATCAAATGTGTTTTTTCTGATTTGTGGGGGAGTTTTTTTTTGGGGGGTTGACACGGCTTCCTGCTCTAATCGAGTGAGCACACCTTGGAGATTGTGGATCTGAATCTGAGATCTGGTTTTTGGGCCAGAAATTGGACTTGCCTGTTTTTTTTTCGAATTATATATATATATATATAGATATATAAGTCATTGGGACATTGCCACAGTTTTTCAGTGAAAAAAACCCGCGTTTTCACCACCCACAAACTGCACATGGCAAGGCGAACGCGAGGAGATGGTGAACAATCCAACCTTTGAGGAAACCTGCCATGGCCTGCCAGGGTCGATCATCAACCTGGCAATTCTGCTGGTGACGTTTTTGGGGATGGTTAAGTGACCTCCAAATAGGGGATCAAGTTGGGTCACGAATTGAAACACCTGGAAGATGTGTTTGCAGATGTTTTTTTTTCCCACCAAGTCGTGAGATCCACCGATCCAGTGCAGCTTATGATTTTACCTTGGAAATTTTGTTTTGCCGAAAAGCGAAGGAGCCTATTGCATCGATACCTACACCATCAATGCCATCCAGACCAAAGGTGGCACCCAAATGCTTGGTGATTTTATTGGTTGCCAAGTTGGGGGTTCAAGAAAAGCATGATATTGTTGATCTGATGGTAAAGTGGTAGCTCATTTTATTCACCAAACTATCCCGACTATTATTCGTAAAGTGGGAAAAGTGGTTTGGAAGTGCGATTGATTCACGGTCTGTCTAGCAAGTTGAGACCGGAATCACACATGAATTGAGAATGGTTTGATTTGAGTATATAACAAGAACTGTGGTTGCAATCCACTCCTTTAGATATTTCCATGGTGGGATGGTTCCATGATCTTCTTTTTTTTGTGACAAGGGTGAAGTCACAGAGAAAAAAGACACATTTTGAGCACCCCTTGGAAGGTCAAAATAAATGGACGCTACCCTAAAGACCAGTTTTTTGTTGTTTGGAAAGGCTGGACAGAAAAAACGACGGGTATGAACAGGTCAGATATTCTGAATGGGTAAAAACCAAGTGGAGGAAGGAGCTTCATCATTTCTTGTTGTGAAAAACACAGCTGCGAAGCTGTTCAATGATAGATGCCCTCTAGTAGTACATCGCGATCGGTTCAAAAAATCCAATGTTTTTAGCAGACATATGCAGAAGTAGCTTCCTTTTTAATTGCAGCAGAAGTAAATTTCGTATAGAAGATGTGGGGATTCCAGCAATTGCCCTTCTTGAGAACAGGAGGGTATTTTTAGTTTCAAATCGATAAACACCGAGACTGGCCATTGACACAAACTTTAAAGCTATTTGACGTTTTCGGCTTGAAATGGACAGTGAACTCCCAAGTCATTTTGAAGTGCTGCAGGTTTCAAAGAAAATGGGTTGGTTTGTACCTTCATTTGGTTTCTATGCTCAATTTTTGGGCCCTGTGAAAAATTAACGGCTGGAACCCAAAGTCATGGAGGTTTGGTTCAGATGATTTACCATTTCAATTGGGTGATTTTGTATCGGATCGTGACATTTGGTGTTGAAGGGAATGTCCCTGATGGGTTCCGTGTTTTTTTCGGAAGACTTTGCCTACTGAATTGACCATTTTTTGCTCCCCGACAAACAAGCTGAAGGAAAAACAATGTCGTCACATCATGGCGCACAAAAACTGCACTTAGAGATATATAAGTGGCTTAAGTTTGATAGCCGGCCTCTTTAAATGGAGAAGCCCTCGGCTTTATAACTGTTAATTCAACCTAGTCCTGTTTATGCAGGGGTATGGTATGTTCATGTCGCTTTAACCCTGCACTATGAAATCTAAACAAACTCCTGGAACATTTTTGCGAGAGAAAAATCTTTATCAACTAATGCTGAAAGATTTTGGACTGCCCAAAAAAGCACTGACTTTGTGTCTCAGGCCCATGATATTTTCCAACAACCTCCCGTCTCTTCTGCAGGTAGATCCGGTAGATCCGGAGCTACAACGCATGTGCGAAAAAGCTCTACCTCATTTGGTACCATGGCTGCAGATTTTTTTTGTGAGTTCGGTACCTATCCTCTTGTTAATCCATGGGTTTGTACTTCCACCAATTTTTGTTTGTCTAACGAAAATCTTCCAACTGTCGTAACTAGAAATGTGTATTCGTTAGTGAAAAAAACATATATAATACTGTATATACCTCTTTTGTTGTTAATGAAAAGTCTATACTAAAAAGATGGATCATCTTGGAGGTGATAAAAAAAACCTCGAAACATCTGGGGGAAACGTCAAACTGCGTTTTGAAACGCCGAGGTTTGGCTGCCACGTAGTGCGGTGCAACTGAGTCCTTGGAAAGCCACAGAGGTGTTGAGACATGGGAAACCTGCATGGGATTGTTGGGATGGTTGGGAAAACCCCTTGGAAACGTTGGGATGGTTGGGGGGAGCATCTTTTTTGTGTCAGAGAGATTTCCAGGATGAGATACTATGAAGTGATAGAAAATAAATAATATTTTTATTGCAAGCTTTGTTAGAAAAAAAGTTCCCTGGGCAATGTACCTTCAAACTTGCTACGCATATTAGCTATACTGTACATGTTTTACGTGTTGTTGTTGTTGTTGTTGTTGTTGTTGTTGTTGTTGTTGTTGTTGTTGTTGTTGTTGTTGTTGTTGTTGTTGTTGTTGTAGCTCCAACACAAATGTCTGTCAGCCACTGATTGGCTGTGACCATGGTGAGTCGTTGTTCAATGAACCAATGAACCAATGAACCAATGAACGAACCAACCAACCAACNCACACACACACACACACACACACACACACACACACACACACACACACACACACACACACACACACACACACACACACACACACACACACACACACACACACACACACACACACACACACACACACACACACACACACACACACACACACACACACACACACACACACACACACACACACACACACACACACACACACACCAACCAACCAACCAACCAACCAACCGAGTACCAAAGTGCCCAAGTACCCAACAAACCAACCAACCAACCATGCATGTAACCAAGCGACCAAGTAACCAACTCAATATCCAAGTCAACCTAACCAATCAACCAAGCAACTCGCAGGTGGCTCAGGTTTCAAAGATCATCTTGCATCTCACGCGAGATAATATTGCAGCCTTGGCGGCGACTTGTTCTGAGGGTCTGTGGAGGGAACCTGGATGTCTACGTTTCATGGGTTTTTTCCATGGTTGATCCGACCCCAGTTATGAAGATCATTTTCTGTGTGTTGGTCCATGACCTTTAACGCTCAAATTGGATGTTTTGCAACACATATCCCCAAGGTTCGATGTTCAACCCATCAACTCATTCTTGCAGCACTTTTTCTTTCTCCCCAAAGGGGCCCGAAAATGGTTGGCTAAAGCTACAGGCAGCTAAAAATTCCAAAAACAAAACATAGAATTCCAGGACCGCCCAAAAGAAAAAGAGTTGCAGCATTGTCGTATATCTAAAATTCAAAGATGTCTTTCCTTCGGAAAATTCTTGAGATGGATTGTCGGATCGTTGGGTTGACCAACTAGGCTGCCACTTGGTGAGTTTCAAAATTTGAGGGTTTTGTTCAGATAAGGTCATTGCCACCTTGAGCGTTTTCGGCATGGAGCCCCTGCTTTTTGCCATGGCAGATTGGGTGGATGCAAAAAAGGAAACCAAACCATCAAAGGGGAGCTTTCTGGAGGAAAAAATCTTTGTGAAATTTAGCAGTTGAATTGAAAATGCTGGTCCCTCACCCCAAAAAGGTAGCTTTTTGGAAGGGAAATGGGACCCGGGCTATTTCAAGGACATCCAGGTTGGTGAAATATTATTCCGTTTGGCCAGATGATTGAAAAGGCTTCATGGATTCAAAGAACTTCACTCAACTAGCGGCAGACATCTCACTTCAAGTTGCTCGCTGTAACTTGGAGCATGTCATGTGATGCGTTTTCCGGCAAGGGACTCTTCTGTCCACTTGCATCAAAAACAAACCATGGGGTTTTAAACGGTGGCTTTCTAGTAGGAAATTCTGGAGGTTGTTGGAGGTTGTTTGGGGTTTCTGTGAATTCTGCTGAGATGTTTCCATAGTCTTTTTTTGAAATATTATTGGTTGGTCACTACACCTGGCATGAGAGTTTCCCAAGGTCCAGTCTTCCGTTTGAAATATAATTTTGCCGGGATTGGTTCTGTTGGTAGTCAGAGTTGGTGGGTTTACCCATCCTTAAAGAACCTATAACGGATTTATAGGAGATGCCTGAAACCAACCTTTATCACCAATGATCCATGGTCCAACTGGCAAGATGGACCTCACATGGTGGTTCCTGCAAAGTCATTGCAATTTTCTGGGGCATAAACTTCAAGCATCCACTTGGTTGAAGGCTTCTTTCAAGGTGAAAGCAGCAAACAAGAGTTTTTTTTTGCATTCCTGGAAAGATGAGCTGCCTGGAGGAAGGATGACTAGAGTTTGAAGATTGATGATCAAATGCATTGGAACTATCATGAACTATCTATGAGATGCTTCAACCAGCGTCGAATGCACACGTCTGACAAAACGTTTCTCGAGAATTTCTTTCAGCTGAAGTCTGATTCTTTCAATTCTCCTCCAGGTTACAGCTTCATGTTTTATTTCAAAACTAGTTTTCCAATGTTTTCCAGTACCAATTAGTGAGACAGGGAGGATTTTGTGGGACGTCGGTAAACAAAAAGGGAGCCTAAAAGGGGTTAAAACTGTCACGCAGTTTTCGCTCAAATCGGCCGTCCTCCACTGTCCCATTGGGCCATCTGAAAACCCGTCCCCACGCCATGCCGGCTGTGGCAAGCAAGATGGCGCGCACCACTTGTGCTGGTACCTTGACTTTTGTTAAACTGTTGAACCTTCAGCGAGATTCTGAGTTGGTTGTTGTAATTGGTTGGCCTTCATTTGGTTTGTGACATTCCTGCTCCCGTTTTTTTGACAACAAGACCAGACCGTGGAAAAGCTAGCCTTACCTTATCAGAAATGAACAGATTATATTTCTACTTCTCACACTTTGTCCCTTCCTTCCTTGGTTGGTGAATTCGTCAAAGCTAAGACTCTGTTAGATCATTTGACTGGGTTGAATGATACTGTTGATGGAAGAAATCCGGCTAACCACCTGGGATGTATAAAACCCTGAAAATACGCTCCCCAAAACTAACATTAGCCCCTGAAAATGGGCCATCCCAAAAGGAAACGAGTCTTCCAACCATCCATTTTCAGGTGCTTTTGCTCTTAGTTTCAGGGAGGGTAATAGGATAAACTACCAAACCTCAGCTATTGCTCGCTGTAATTTCAGCCATCAACGAGCCGTATCTTTGAGGAGCGGTCCTTGGTGGTGCAGCATTGCTGGGAGCCTCCAGTTTTGTGGCACCCACCACTGGAGTCACCACATCCACATCCTCAATGAACCGAGCACCCCACAGCGGTACAGCCAACATGGCATCCATGTCTGGATTAGTTCCTTGGGCTGTTGGGGAGGGATGGTGGTGATTTTTGCGAGTGGGACCGTTGATGCTTCAGAAATCCGCCAAGTTTGCACCAGTTGAGGTTGGTAGTTTATCTACCATTATTTACCAGGGTTTTATTAACATCCCAAGTGCTTCTTTGGGATTTCTGAACCATCAACAGTAGTGTCTCTTCTGTTTGGTATGGAAAAGAGTTGGATGTACCCCTACCAACATACCCCTATGGTAAATAAGCCCTATATGGTGGGTATGAAAATGGCTTATAATCCCCAAGACTCCCTAGAGAATACCAGCTAAATACCATGGGTACAATTGTCCCTTGAATGTACTAAGTCTTTGTGGCTCTTGAGTCAGTGAACTTTGAGGTGCTGATGCTTCAGAAGTGATTGGATGGAAAAAATGGAATAATGTTTCTGGTAGAAACCAAAACGACGCTGAAGAAACTGCCTTTTTGATGTATTCAAATTCCATCCCAAAAATACAAACTAGGTAAAACATCAAAGCATCAAAACACCAACACTTTTTGCTTCTTTTTGCATGGTAAGACCATCACAGCAAGCATCCGGGGGCAAAAAATATTCCATCCTGACACCTTTCTGGTGCTGCGGATACCTCAGGTGATGGGTGCCAGTGGTGTGGCGACCGCCGCGGTGGCGGCCACGCGACGAGGTGCACGCAGCACGGGCACGAAACGAACGCAGCAAGTGGTGCGTCTGGCGCAGCGAGAGGGTCTTGCTGGCTTGACGACCTTGGCACAGGAGACGGCATGGTGGAAATTGGAACCTTATCCGAAGTCGTGATTTTTGTTATGAAGAATATAGGTCAAGTGGGTTGTAAACCACCATGGATCCTCAAACAATACCACTGGAATAAAAATTGGCTTCATAAACATACGGAATATCACTGATATCTTATGTATCCTTTACAACTAGGGACTTGGGGCGGTTGGTACAGAAACCAGTTTTCATACACCAGTTTCGGAGTGTGATCCTCCAAAATGTCTGGTGGTTGGGGGTGTGTTGCCATGGTAGTTTCCGTTGAAACCTTAGGATGTGTTATATTATGAAAGGCTCCTGGACTGGACTTGACATAGCGAAACTGATTTCATTTAGGATGATCCTTTCTATGGTTAAAGATATATACATATCTATACATATACACATATGCATAAAGTACACACTACAGACTTATCATGGATGTAACAAAAAATCATGTTCCTCTATCCTTTCGATTTGAAAAAAAACTAGATGGCAGCCATCGGGTGTTCTCTGGGTTGTTGGAGGAGTTGCTGGAAAAGCCTGATGCTACGCGGCTTCGAAGTCTTGTCATGGAACTGAAAGCCTTAGCTGAAGAGCAGCGACTTGGGAGAATGGCCTGGGACGGTTGGATGGTTTTTTTTTGAAACTGGCGAGTTTGGGGTGAAAACACAGGGGTGAGCTCACAGGTTTCAATGTGTGAGGATTTGTTTTTTCTTTGAAACTGGGGGGGTGGGTGGGTTGGGGGTGATTGGGGGGTGATTGGGGGTGAAGTTTTCTCGTGCTGAGTCCGGTCACTAGCGATGAAAAGGGTTGCTTGATGTGAATTATTGGGCAGTGTGAAAACCCTGGGAAACCACGATGAAAAGAACTGTTTGTCTTTGGAATCTAGGGATAATGGCATAGTAAACCACCAATTATTGGGGATGAATCCCAATTCCAAGAAATCTCCAACAGGACCCACTGAACGGACCCCTAAACCCGAGTATCTAATAGCACTAGCAACTTACCTAGGGTTCCGTTGGTAAGATCCCATTCAATTTTTGATGGACCAATACATCGGGATGATTTGGATTTTCAGCATAGTGAGGTGTAACAAGTCCACCCTAAATGGTAGTTGGAACTCAGGAACTCCTGAATTTCTCGAAGAACTTTTTGAATCTGTGAACTATCAAGAGAATGATATGATGTCATTCAGCTTTCAAAACGATTCCATATGTCAGTTAAACATAAACCTAGAGGTTCTCCAGAAATTTCAGATCGCTTTCTCTGGTATGGGTGTTGGACTGGAGGATTGTTTTTTTCGTCTTCTGAGCACGAAAACCATAACATGCCATACATACATGCAGTATACCAGTATACCTTGTATAAGTGAGGTGATGATGGTGATATGATTTGTAGGGTTTACAGTATATATACGTATATATAATTGTTTCGTACTATATTATGTCAGATTATATTATACTATAATCATTTAATACTATACTTTTTTTGTATAATACAATGCTTTACAATATTGTATTGTATTCTATCTTCCTTCTAACTACAGGTGCCACTGGTAGACACCAAAACGTCGTGAAAAAACGCCAGTCGCTTCCTGTGAGGCTGATGCGAGGTGTGAACTCTTCAGCGGTCGCACGAGCCTTTTCAGAGGCTGAGCTGGGGAGGGGGTTGGAGCCTTGTGAGGTTTAAAACCTCTGATTTTTTCAACATTTTGAAGCTAAAAATGATGGTCCTTCAGTGTTTTTTTCCGCGAAAATCAGTCGCATACATCCCTGAATATTCACATTTTGAAGCTAAAAATCACCCAATTGAAAAGGAAAATCATCTAACTCGATGTATCGGTTCCATGTTAATTTTCCAACACTCCCTAAAACTAACAGGTCGCCACTGAAAATAGGGCCTTCCCAAAAACAAAACTCGTCTTCCAACCCCTACTTTTCCGGGGGTATGTTAGTTTCAGGGAGGGTATTTGTATTTCATATCTTATGACTTACAAATTAAAACCTTCAGATGATTCATCAGAATCTCACATCTCCGACTTACATGATATCCAATAGATTGGTGAAACCCGAACCAAAAATGACGTAAAACCTCTATCAATTTTGGCGATTTTTGCTTCCCCAGCCACATTCCGTTTTAGTGAAGAACGATTATTTGCCTGTCCAATGGGATTGCAGACATGACCTTACCCCAACTTCAAAACAAATTACTACCAAATTCTGTCAAGTTATATATCCTGTTTGAACTTTATGTAGCATCAGTTAAGGATAGTTCTGCCCCGACATCATGTTAGTGTTTGCCTAGAGCAAGGATTCTGATTCCGTGGATGATCCAATTCAGAAAGTGCAGAGTTCAGGATTTGATGGAACCAAACGTTAGTGTGAGAGATATGTAGACTCTGTATGTATGTACATATGTTTATAGATGTATGTATGGTCTGGTATTATCTGGCACGGAATGGTATGGTATGGTATGGTATCGTATGGTATGGTAAGCATGCATGCATGCATGCATCAACACATGGATCGAGACGTATATATATATATATATACACATATACATATATACATGTTTTCCACACGCATGGTGTGAACATTTCAAGATTCCACCCCCTCTTCCGGCTTTTTCCCCCACCCCAGGTGGTGTCTGGTGCAGAAGCAGCAATGCAGAGTTTCTTTGTTTAAAAAACAAACCACTTGGATGGTGGGACAAACAAAACGTGGTGGAGTTGGTTATATGGTTGATGGTTCAGAAATCCTGCACCAGTTGATATGGTAATTATCCCATTATTTGCAGGGTTTTGTTTACCTCCCAGGTGGTGATCGCCGGATTTCTGAACCATCAACCGTATCACCCGTATCTAAGTGGGTAAATCATATTTAAGCCTTTTAAACCATCAGAAGTTGGGGACTCTTAGAGGGATTAGATATGCACACTGCAGTGGGCTTTTTTGCCCGCGTCCCTCTGTCTTTCTCTATATTTATTAACATGTACAGTACATATGATACACAAACAAATTTTACCTCAAGCACAGTGAGATTTGCCCCAGTTCTTGCCGTCATACCATTTACAAAAAAAATGATAATAGTACTTCAAATTTCAAGGCTTTTTCCAGGTTAGTATGGTAAGTGCATTGCTTCTATTATTTTTAGACTCCCACGAGTACAGTAAACGAATATTTGGGGGCCCCTCTTTTGGTAATCCAGGTAATATTCCTCCCTACTGGGAGGGGTGGCTTTAGCCCGAGAATCTCTAAACGACTTGGGTAGGTAAAACCGTGTGGAACCTGGAGTCAACTACGGTGCTTGGTTGGCTAGATTACTCCCTTTCCGCAGCAGATAGAGACACATCCAACCAAAGGCCACGGTTTTTCCTTTTTCCACCGGATCCAAGACTTCTTTGGATCTTCATTTTCGAAAAAAAAAACACAACTTCAACGAATCGCCCGATCAACCCCCGAGGTAACACCACGACATTTCCTCAATCAAATCTCCGAGGCAATGCTCAACAGCAACTGCGTTGGGCTGCTAGTTCTGCTGCGGCCTTGTTGATGAGCTTCGTTGTTACCCTTCAACCAGCACAGGTGGAGACTGTAGGTTGCCTTGTTGGGTCCTGGGTTGGTTGGGCTGGTTGTTTGATTGCTAGGCATTTGAGTCAGAAGTGGTTTGTTGGATGTCTCTTTGGAGTGGTGCTAGATTCATGATGGTTTTCAGATGAACTTGAACTTTGGATGATTGGAAGACCATTGAAAGGTCCTGAAGTAGATTTTTGATTTAATTTAATTTTTGCATTTTTGGGACCTTGTTCGTGATCGGACCTGAAGTGACAATGAAACCGGAGCTGAGTACTGTGGCAATTTTTCCAGGCAGAGCGAGGTATTAGAAACCATGTTCAACGATGAGAATGTCTACGACTGAATTCAGAACCAATCTCCCAAAGCAGGATTTTTTCATTTGCTTTCATTTGTATATAGGGGAGTATGTTACACAGTTAATGGGGATTCTAATAAACCATTATAAGGATCCCTATCAAACAACCGGTGTAATTGAAAGTAAGAGGGTCTTTTTTCGTGGCTCATTGGCTTTCCCTTGGTCAGCAGTTGATTACCTTCCACTGATTTGGAGGAAGTTCATCCCATGAAGACTTTCCCGGTATGTAGTCGGAAGGACAAAAATTGACCTGAGACATTTGTTTCGTCAAGACTACTGACTTGAATTCGAGAAGGGTTTTCGAAGCACTTTAACTTAGATAAGCAACATGACATGGAGATATCCAGCAGAATGTCCCTGAAATTTCATCCAAATGAAAAGGTGGCGTGGCCATTTTCAGAGAACACTTCGTAAAAGCATCCCAAGTAGTTGTTTGTTGATTCAGAGCTATTGGCATCATTTCAGGCAAGTCTACCTCTTATATATGGGGGTTTCCTAAAATGTACCCCCAAATCATCCATTTTGATAGGGTTTTCCATTATAAACCATCCATTTTGGGGTACCCCTATTCTTGGAAACACCCATATACATATAGCTTCTTCCTTTGTTGGACGGCCACTTGTGGTGTTTTTTTTCCCATTGACTCGAAGGCCGCGGATGCGGTGAATTACTCGGATTTTATTGATTCCATCAATCGCGGTGAGGTGGCGGATGGGATGAGGGATGGGAGGAAGTGACAAGTGGCTGGTGTGTGTCCATTCCTTGCAAAAGTCTCTAACTGGAATGTGTCAATTTGGAAAAATGAAGGGAAGAAAACAACAGAAATCTAATGTTCAGCAGTTAAAGTTTTGAAGGTGGGGGGCGACCAAATTTTGAGACAGACCCTCAATATGGTCATGTTTTTCTATGTATATATATATATTTACATATATGTTGTATACATGTGTATAGTCTACCAGTTCTTCCAGCAGTGAAATATAACAATCTCTTTATTTTCTTTGTAGGGATCCCTTATCTATCTTCATTTTTCACTCTTAGTCAAACTGAGACGGTGACACAGTCAATATATACCAGGAACGTTGAAGGTCCACCTATGTCCGCTCAAATGGTTGTCACTCAGCGACGTCACCTTTTCAATGCTAGGTGAATCTTACCAAGATATCTGTGAACTTCCATATCCACCAACAAAAACCAATTTTTATGATTAAATCGCCCTTGTTGGGTCTTCAACCCTGACAATTGTGGGAGAATCATGGATAATCTCTAAAGCTTTGCCCCTCACAGCACATCAAAGACACACTTGATTGCCCTAGTCGCACCAATCAACCCAACTCAACTCAACCGTTTGTTGTCAGGTGGAGATGGTTCGTGTACAAGAGGACATGCTCTCGGCTCAGTATACCACCAAGGTGCCGGCCGGTCTTGAGATGTCCAAGAGAAACCAGTTTGTTCACGAGAATTGGTAGGTACAATTGAAAACCATACATGCATGTTGGTGTATGCATATTTACATATACGATCATATACGTATATAAACATCTACATATACGTATACATGTTCATGTGGGTTTGTTTGGTTGAGCGGTCAATTGAACGTGACACTTCGCCCAGGTTGTTCAAATGCTATGTTTTCTAAGTTTTATCCCCGTGATATAAATACCTCTACCACAAAAATTGCACCCCCTGAAAACTAACATCACATTGGAAAATCCCTCATTTTCAATAGGAAATACATCTTCACTCATTCGATGGCTGGATTTTCCAGTAATCGTCAGTTTTCCATAGTTTTCCCATGAAGCCGTCAAGCCTAAGAGGCGACTATTTCAGGTGGTTATATGGTTGATGGTTCAAGAATCCGGTAAACTCACCAGTTGAGGTTGGTAGTTGAAATCCCATTATGTACAGTTTTTTTTTAACCTCCCAGGTGGTTGGGAATGGGATTTCTGAACCATCAACGTCGTATGAAGACTTGACAGGAAACCAGCTTCCAAAAAGGGAACTTTTTTCCCTTCATGACTTGTGACTATTTGCGAGCTTGTGTAACGAGATTTGAGTGATGAGAACATTTGGATGGATGATGAAGAATAAGCAACGAAGACCCTTCAAGCAATGGGTACTTGATGCTAAATGTTTGGTGGTTTACTAGCGTATGATTAGTAGAACTTTAAGTTATCAACCTCAACCACCATATAACTGTTGGGTGGACGCCTGCCTGTTGTCTCTGTTTTCAGGGTCCTCATAGGAAATCCGTGCCTTACCATCGGGTTGTGTTTTGTGCTGCGTAAAATCCTGTTCAACTCGGAGAAAAGCCCTCACGAGATGCCTGCATCATTGATGGCTCTGGTGGGTAGTAGTTGGTAGTTTGGTAGTTGTCGTACTTTTCGTTTTTTTTGTTTTTTTTGGTGAAAGAGTAGATCATGTTTCCTACATTATATGCCTAACTATTATTTATAGACCACTTTTTCTTTGAAGATACAGGGACTGCCACATTTCTGAGGTTGCTGTCTCATTTCCCCACCCTGTTGCATGATTGCTGGGCAGGATGGATCTCGAAGGGAGGTGAACCTCATTCCCAATGCTCAGATCGATGACCAGCTCTTCAACCAGCTGGCAGATAAGAAGGTTCCGAGAAATTATGAGTGGTTGACATCTGACCCCAATCTTCAAAAAATGGGGAACATGGGGATGTGACATATTTCTGACTTTCTCACCATTTCTTATAAGCCCAGGTGTGTTTGGGGGGAATTTTTCGGGGCTTGGTGGGGTGTGTGTGGTTGACGAACTTTCGTGATAGAGGTGCCTCAAGGCAGTTTTTCTATTTTTTGTTGAGGGAAATGATACCAAAAATGACCATGGCAT
This sequence comes from Breviolum minutum Mf 1.05b.01, assembly GCA_000507305.1. Lineage (NCBI taxonomy): Eukaryota > Dinophyceae > Suessiales > Symbiodiniaceae > Breviolum > Breviolum minutum. Next base: position 30,385 of record DF241067.1, read on the forward strand.
TTCGGAAACCGTGAAGTTGATTGAAGGATTGTTGATGATGAGGTTGCTGCGCATGATTGAATGATGATCTTCATTCACAGATTCTTTCTGGAGGTGTGAGATGAAGATCAAAATTCATTTAAGTCTGGACCACAGAAATTCAAGCCGACCTCCCTAGCGACAAACAAATTCTGAAGAAGCCATGCACTTCAAGAGAGGGGGATCCCATACAAAAAGGGCTTTCATTCAGGGACAAAGGGCCTTCCTTCAGAATTGATGACAACCTTATGTCGTAAGGATGATGATTCTGGAAGGGTGATCTATAAGCAAGGAGTTTTTATTCGGTAAGTGGTCATAACTTGAGTATTTCAGTGATGCAGGGCGCCGGGATATGTATGTACATATTTATATATATGGATGTTTCCGAAAATAGTGGTACCCCCAAAACACCCCAAAATGATCATTTTTTGTAGGAAAACCCATGGTTGTTGGGTACCACCATTTTAGGAAACCCCTGTATATATATATATATATATCTATATTATATAGATTTCTACATCTGACCAATTTATGACGAGCAAATCGTCGGATCGTCACCCTTTTCAAAGGTCATGCTAGAAAAAGTACTCCCAAGATAAATCGACCCCAACAGAAAATCTGGTTTTGATTTTCAAACTCCGAACCCCATATGTATAGATATATATGCCAATTACAAGTCACTTGCTAGCTTCTTCCACGTTTTTTTTTTGGTTTTGCTTGGTTCTAGGATTCAGTAGATGACCCAACCGCATTTCAAAGTTATCAGACATCTTCCTAATGGAACTTCCAAAATCTCACCTACCAACTAACTGACCCGAAAAATAAACCAGGAAAAGGAGCCCCCAACCAAACCCCCCAACAAAAACACCCCAACTTCATCAACTTCCTTTCAACAAAAAAACGCATCTACAGAGTCCCAAAAACCCCCTGAGAAGTTCCGCTCATTTAAACATGCCAGGTAGATGTGGTCATGTCATCTCCTGGTAGCGGTGGTTCGCCATTCGATTTCCTGGCACGATTTGCAGGGCCCATTGCATGGCTTATTGCTGGCTTGTTGCTTCTCTTTGGTGGCTTGTGCCTGGGTTGCCATTGGAGTTTTACCATGTGTGGAGGTATTTTTTGTGTGGGCCGACCGTTGGTTGGGTGGATGTGGCTGTGGGGGAAGGTTTTCTTTTTGTTTAATGACATTGAATGTTTCCTCCACTCTATGGATTTGACTTTGAATCTTTTTTATAGTTCGAAGAAACCAATCAGATCTCACAACTTGGCAAAAGATAGAAGGTGTGGTCACTCGAAGGTGGGAATTCCTCGGTAGATGTCCAAGAAGTTGTATTGAATCTGAGAAAAAACATGGGATTTCCAAGTGATGATGCTGAAGGTGCAGGAATTACACCCCGAAATCTGTCGAAAGCTGATGATGAAAGGTCGAATCCAATAAATGCAAGCAGAAACACTGAAAGTGGGCTGGGCTAAGGAACTTTTTTTTAAAGGGAAGCACTTGAGATTGTTGGGAGAAGACTCTTCCAAGTATTGAATTTAGATGAATTCGGGACTTCAGTTTCGATCTCCATATGAAAGTCTGATTCTGGAGCCGTGATGGAAAACACCCGGGCGAAGCAAATGGGATGGTTAAAAATGCCGTAATTCATGGGATACTTATTTTTGGACTTCTACTATGTACCAAAGGATTTTGTCCATCAACAATATGAGGAGCTGAAAAACACTAAGATTTTACGAGAGGATCACATGTTGATGGGGTCGCTTCAAGTATTTCTTGTTTGCATCTCTTTGCAGATCCTCTTTGAACTTCATAAAACACTGACTTTGAGGTGAGTGCTTTCTGCAACCCTCCAGAATTTTCTAGAATTTCTGATTTCTACTCCATGTCTACTGCAAAACAACACAACTTGAAAGAAACATATCATGGCAATTCGATCTAGCTGTGACACCTTCCTCTGGGCAAATGTGGGAGGTTTCCCTGCAAAATGCTGAAGTACATTCAAAACCATCTATCATTCTATCTTGATTCCTGTCTCAAATAGCCCCCCCGGTGCCAAAGAACAAAAATGGCCAAGTTTTTTTTTTGTGACATCAGATTCAAACAAATTGGGAGTCAGTTCCAAAAAAACCTGTGCATCGCGACACATCAACTCTCTGTATAATTCCAGGCAAATGACATCTGGACCTCATCCGAGGTCACCTTTTTGATGGTGGTTGAGTAAGGGATTCCCCCCAAAGATGCCCTTATAGTTCAGGAAAGGGGTACCTTCTTGAGCAATTTGCAGGGGAGGTGCCAGGTGCACTTAGTTCAGGTTTCCGAACTACAGCAATTTGCCCAGAAAAAAACTCTGCAAGCAAACCCGAGGCCCTTCGGTCCTGGAGGTGCTGGTGGTCCTGGTGGAAACCCTTTCGAGCTTGGCAAATCCAAGGTGATTGTTGGGAAGAAAGTTGGGAGGATGAATCTAATGTGGAAACAATATATGGGGGTTTCCAAAAATAGAGGTATCCCCAAATGGATGGTTTATAATGGAAAACCCTATTAAAAATGGATGATTTGGACGTATATTAGGTGGTGGTGGCAACTCAAATATTTTTTATTTCATCCCGATCCCTGGGGAAATGATCCAATTTGACGATCATATTTTTCAATTGGGTTCAAACCACCAAACAGTAATGTGGAAAAAGATATATGTGAACTGTAGGTTAATTTCGCAATGTTTACACTCCCCGAAACTAACATAGCACCTGTCACGAGGCCTTCTCAAAAAGGAACTGGTAGGTACAAGATGATGTGAGCATGCAAAAACACATGTATATGATGTATAAAATGTTGTGATGTTGCATATGTGTGTATATATATATATATCTGCGTATGGAAATTTTTATCTTTCGGGCAACCGTTTTAAGCCAGTAGATGTGACATCTTGGTTTTGTTTGGTTTTCGATGTGGAACACGTCCATATCATTGGCATCTAGAATGGTGAAGATCAAGGTATTTACCTACATGTTTCCTACCCCCCCCTTGACAAGTGCTCAATTGTTGATTTTTAAACGATCCTTTACACAAGAATCTCGGAATCTGACTTGTGTCTTTTAACCTCAAAAGGGTGCAACAATTGTGGTGTGAAAAAGAGGTTGAAATCAAGTTTGGAGCTTTAGGAACCAGGAACCACCATCAATTTTTGAATCCCCTAACTTGTTTCAACCCCTTTCTTTGGAGCCTAAAAAGGAGGTTCAGACCTCCGCTTTGGAGCCAGGCGCGCATCATCAAGGATGGCGACACCAAGACCAAGTTCGCCGACGTGGCCGGCTGCGATGGTGCAAAGACGGAACTGATGGAGGCACCGAAAACAAAAAAAAAACGGTGGGTCTGGGGGAACAAAAATCCTGGGCAAATTTCCATCGCTACCAAACCCCCTGAGTATATAGTCATCCCTTATTTAGATGGTGGTGAATTTCGGGGATTTTTTTGGAACCCGCCCAAAGAAAACCCAGGAAATTCAGGTTTAGGGATTGGGGTTAAAGGTTCCCAAGAGAATCTTTCCCAACATGGTCATGATCTTCAGTGGTGAATTCGTGAATGTCATTTTAGTGCTTTGTACCAAGATGATTCATGGACGCTCCGGGATAATTTTTCCATCAACTGGATGCTTCAGAACTTGAATAATCTATAACTTACCCACTTATAGAAGATAGGCCCCTTCTCCACGTTACAAATGGAGTTTTTCAGCCCTATAAATGGCCTGTTTCCAATGGGTAACTGGGGTTACAACCCCTTTTCCGTGAAGTTGTGGGCCCCTACTTACAACTGGTAACGAACCACTTTTAGCAAGAAACTGTTTCATCTGACCAAGAAAGCCTCTGACCTTCAATGACCGAAGAGGTTGTGGACTTCTTGAAGAACACCTCCAGGCGCCATTTTTTTTCGTGTTTTTTGCGCGACGAAAAGAGAGACCACTATAGAAAAACCACCAACCAAGATAGTCATTTGATGTAATTTGGATTTGGAAAGGAAGCATCTCTACAACAACAGGTATTAAAACTCAGATTGGTAAAAGATTCGCGATTGATGCTTACATTGGATGTTTAAGTCGTTGAAAGATGGATGAAGATTTGTGAGTTCAAGAAAGTCGAGATGAGCATCCATGAAGTTCAGAGTCTCTGGATGGTGCCAACGATTTCCAGTTAATGATAACAGATAACTTGCCCAATAGAAATCGTGCAGTGTTTGTAATGCATTTCTGGACCCGGACATTTTGCAGCTTTTAAATTGGGTGAAATACTTTCTGCCCAGAATCCTTGGTAGCTCGCCATTTTTGTGCAGTGAAAACCTCCCACTACTTCCATAGTATCGCTGCGTCGTTTGTTTTTTTGGAGGTTTTTGGTTGGTGCACTAAAAAAACGTGAAATTTTCGATGCACAAAAAAAGATACAGAGAATTTGAGATTCATCACCATTTGCAGAGTTCCCTTTTTTTTTGGTGAACACTTTTTTCCTAAGCCTTAAGGGGTTTTCCCTCAATTAACCCGCGTCAATATCCGAGCATTTTCCTTGCCAGATATTCCGAGTTGGGTGCCAAGATCCCGAAGGGAGCCCTGCTTCTTGGTTAATATTTTTCCTTTCTGTCAGGTGGATTTTGGGGATTGTGGGGATCACCAACTCATTGGTGAAGTTGGAACTTGAAATGATGAACATATAGAGTGAAATATATGAAATATGTTGGCATTTATATAGATAGATTCTGGGAGTGTTTTGCATCTTTTTTTTGGGGTGGTTGCAAAAAATGAACCATATTGGATTCTTACTTGAGGGTGAGTCTACCTATTATAGATGTAATATATATATATACATATTATGATGATATATATATACATTTCCTGAGATCTTATCTATATCCAACTTCTGCACACCAACTGAATGGGATGTAGATACACAACTTGGATTTCATGAACGCTAGTGTCAGAATTCACCTACTAAAAGTACTAATGAAATGCTAGGCCTTGAGCCTTGGAACATTGGCTTCTTGACTCTGAAACTACAACAAAATTGTGGATGTTTACATAGTCAACCTCAACTGCACATAGACAGGGTGATAGGGTTACCCAACCATTTCCCACATGAAGGGATGTAACCCTACAACCCTTTCTATAGGCAGCTAAGCAACATAAAGTGAAGATTGTCAAAAAAGACGCCTTTCCTCGACAAGTACGGTGGTCATTGATTTGATGGTGTGAATATGTAATCTGTATCAACCTGTGAAGACATATCCATTTCAGGATGCCCTAACTCTAGGAAAGAATTCATAGGGCTGAATCCTAGTGATATTAGGTGCTACCCCAAATGGGAGTGATTTAAAATTAGACAAATCCCCCAAAATGACCCAAACATGTCAGGGATTTTTGGCAGTTGTTTTTTTTCCTGAAAAACTAGAGATTTCTCGAAATTTTTCTTTCAGCAACTTTGTGTGTGCTTCATGAGTCGGCACATATCCGATTTTTGGTTGTTTTGGTTTTCGCTGATTCCCTCCATGAAACCTTTGGTCCTTTTTGAGGTTGGTGGGACCACCAGGAACGGGCAAAACGCTCTTGGCCAAGGCCGTAGCTGGTGAGGTGCCAACCCGGCCGGTGTTTGTTGGGGAAGTTTTTTGGAGGGGCACACATAAATATATACAGGTACATATGAGGTATCTAGATTGTAGCCACTTGTATCCTTTTATATTATAGCGGCTAGCGGTATGAATTTACAGTATCTGTTTTTTGGATCAATTTCGATGAGCCAAACAAGTCAACTAAAACATACAAAAACTAACTTGATCGAATATGGTAACTTTGATTCATGGATGGTAAAAATACATATGCATTGATACCAATAAAGGCCGTTTCCTTCACCAAAAATGTTGGGATTTTTCTCCAAAGCCCAGGTGCCCAACCCCCAAGGGTTTCGACTCGTGAGGCAGGCGTGCCCTTCTTCAGCATCTCGGCCTCCGAATTCGTGGAGATCTTCGCGGGCATCGGTGCCAGTCGCGTCCGAGATCTCTTTGAACAAGCCAAGAAGCGCCTTGGTTCGGTCCAACGTTTCCAACGTTTCCATGGCATTTGCCCCGAGAGTCATGATGGTTGTTGAGGCATGATGAGCCGATAAAATCGTGATGTGGGTTGGAAAAAATCCAAGGATGTGGGTTGGATTTTTCCAAATGGCGCGATGGATGTCGATCTTGATATTTTCTGAAAAGAAAACATTTGTCATTTACCATTTTTTCTTTACATTTCTAGTGGCGGATGGACCCAAGGAACGCCCCTTGCATCATTTTCATTGATGAGATTGATGCCGTGGGACGGCAGCGTAGTGCTGGCTTTGGACAAGGCTAGAGTGGTGGGGGGGCAGCCTATCTAGGATCCTGGCCTTGACGGATTCCAGCCGTTCATGTTGCAGGGTGCCCATGGTGAGCAAACAGGATACAATGAAAGGATCTTAAGAATGTAGTTTGGATACCAATTGGGACTTGGGACTCCACTGATTTGGCATAGTTTCCAGTTTAATTCAGATTGTTCTTGGGTCAACCATTTGGCTCAACATGTGGAGTCCCGCACATGATGCATGAAAAAACTGATTGCTTAAATTCCATCAAGTGCCTGGGTCACTTGTTTTAGATGTTGCGTGTCCTGAATTCCACAAAATACAAGCATGAATTCCTGCTTTCAGCACTTGAGTTGCCTAAACCTCATTGCAATGAGGTTTCCCATTACTGCATTTTCAATAGCAAAACTACTGTAAAATGTGAATGAATGGATGATTTCTAGAGATCGGATCCGATTCCATGAAGTTTTTTTTTATGATTCTGCCCGAAAACGACGAAAATTCGTTGATTTTGTGCTTGGGTTTGAGAAACTTCAGTTTAGCAAGCCGCCGGACTCCGCCGTTTGAAGCTTCCATGATCGGAATGTCCATTGAATCCCAACCGATCCGATCCGATGGTCGGTTTTGGAGCAGGGAAAATCCTCAGGGTGCCATCTCCTACTCCATAGATTCCCAAACATAGCACCAGTTAGAACGGGGGCAAAAAACAAAGTGTAACTCAACGACCAACTTGAAGTTTTTTTTTTAAGAAAAATTGAAGAGGCAAAAGCTTCAACATGTAAAAATGGAAGAGGCAAGCGAGCTTATGTGGACTCGTTGTTTGTCGCTGTCGTTTGTTGTTGTGTGTCGTTGTCTTTGTCGTTTTTCTTCTTCTTTTTCTTTGATGTTGATGTTGTTGCCGCGTTTTTTCTTCTTCTTTTTCATCTTTTTTGTCGTCGCCGCCGTCGATGATGATGATGATGATGATGATGATGATGATGATGATGATGATGATGATTATGATGATGTTGTTCTGTATCTATGAAGCAACCTCCTTCGGAACCATCTGGATTCCGTTCCATGGAGCCAGGCAACGACGAGCGCGAGCAAACGGTGAATCAGTTGCTGACAGAGATGGATGGATTCGAAGGAAACAAGGCGAGCTCCTTCAGGACAACCAGTTTCCCGATCTCATCACATTGTTTTGACTACTGTAGTTTTGTTAAAGCTGGGGTCTCTATCTACCTTGATTCATTAGCCACTGGCATCCGGGGTGGGGCAGCTTTGCCTTTGTATATCATTGTATTTATAGCCGTCTCCCCGGCCTAGGAACCACCTATGACGTACTTAGACGTACTTCCATTGGTTTCTATGTGCGTGACGCAATTGCGTCGTGAAAATTATCATCATTATGATTATCATTGTCATTATCATTATCATTATCCGTATCATTATCGTCATCATGGTCATTATCATCATCACATGTAGCGAAGCAGTCCATGCGGTAGCACTTTGGAAAAGAACGTTCTCACAGGTTGGGGCATGTTTAAAGTATGTACTGAAGCAGTCCATGCGGTAGCACTTTGGAAAAGAAGATTATCACAGGTTTGGGCATGTGGAAAGTATGTACCGAAGCAGTCCATGCCGTAGCACTTTGAACACAAACGTTATCACAGGTTTGGGCATGTGTAAAGTATGGACCGAAGCAGTCCATGCCCTAGCACTTTGAACACAGGGAGTCGGGTGGTTCCGAGGGGTTGGGGACAAACCTATTTATACAGGCAGTGTAAATATTGAGTGTCGGACAGTATTAGGCATGACCAAAGTAGTATTGAGAGGGTGGTTGCAAAACCGATAGGGGCCCACCCCAATTAAGGATGTCCCTTCGACACGTACCAAATTTTGTCTGCAACCATGTACACATATGTACATACACGATATATAAATATATATATATACATACAGTGATATTTGCATTTTTGATATACTGATTGGGATGCTACCTCCAGCCGGACGCATTGCAGCTTTTCTTATTCTTGCAAGAATCAACCAACAAAAATAACGTAGAAGATCCATGTCGAATTCTAAGCTGATCACTGATCAAAGCAACTTGGATTGATCAACCAAGAGAGCAACAGATTAAACCTCAGGACATCTGTCCTATTCCCATATTTTCCAGTAAATAACGGAAACCTGGTAGATTTTGCATTCCTGCTGTTGATGGACAAAAGCCTGATGCAGTTCAATCTGTCAATATATATATATATATCTAATTGATATATGTCTCATGACTTTAACCCTGTGTTTTTTGACCCTCCCATGTGCTTATGGCCATATGCATCTTGAACTTCTTTCCAAAAACGTGGCAGCCAAACGTGAAAAAAAACGTCGCCAGGGTGTGGTGGTGATCGCTGCCACCAACCGTGCCGACATCTTGGATCAAGCCTTGGTACGTCCCGGACGCTTTGATCGTCAAATCCAGGCCAGGTGGTTGCTGCGAGGGGGGGGGGTTGGAGGGTTCGGGGGGTTGGTGTTTGGGGGGGGAAGTTGCTTCCAGGTATATAACAAAGATATCCAGGAATTTTACCTTAAGGAAAATTGTCGACTCAAAAGTGTTTTGGGAAGAGATATGTTACACGTTTGTTTGTTAGGAGTCGGCAGACTTTATACCTTAACGAAAATACCATGGGGCGGTCCGCCTTGTGATTTCGCCTTGTGATCCTAAGATCTAAAAGTCGAAATTGACTATAGGAGATATGGACAAGCTGAATATAAGTCACGCAGGAATCTCTCCTCAAATCTCTTACACTCCGGTAAACTCACAGAACAATGATTTCAATATCCTCCAAACCTTAGGATTTTCTATCTTCAACTGACCCCTTCTATTGTCATTAGTTCGTGAGTTTACGGGAATGTATCTTACCACCAAACAATTTCTCCCTCCATCACCGGGTATTAAAATCAACAGGTGGATCCTCCAGATGTCCAGGGACGTACGGAGATCTTGAAGGTTCATGCCAAGGCGCCGATGTGGGATGAATGAAAAAAACAAGTGGGGGATCTCATTGGCGTCCAATATATGGTATCATGTGGCCAGGTATGTAAATTATTTCGCCGGGGTATATGTTGTTTTTTGTTGTTGGGTTTTCGGGTAGCCGTTCTCAACTAATTTTGAGGGTCCATTGTTTTTTTTCGGACCTTGGCTTGAGTGCTTCATCCACAGGGAGCGATTTTGGAGCCTTTGAGTTCTCAACATCCGTGGTTTCTAGTTCGGCATCCAAATGAGAAAATATCCCTGATCCCTAAGTTGTCTTGTTTCATCATCCCTCATGAGTTTCATCATCCCTAATGTTTATCATCATCTCAATGGCAGATTTAGAAAAATGAGATACCAAATGCTATATTTGCAGTTTCCTTCCCCATGTCTTGTCGATGGTTTGATTGGATGTATTTCCTGTTGAATCTTGTGGATTTTGTTTAGGCGAGCCATATTGAGATTTTTTCATCACCGGGTTTTTGGAGGAATCATCCCAACATGGAAAAAACACACCCCACAAGTTTTAACACCGGTGCACCTGAAAATTTGCCATCCCAAATAGAAAGCTACTCTTTCCAAACCTTTATTTTTCAGAGGTGAGCTGTTTCAGACATGACGAAGAAGCAACCCCTGTAGATCACCAAACTTCGAAGCGGCGAATCTACAGGAAAATTCTGTTTGTGGTGTAGTTTTTATGTTTAACATGGGTTATGCCAACGCCAACAAAGATAGTACCAAACAAAAAAATACCACTGTGTTTCTATCAGTTTGTATCATTCTTGGGAAAAAAAGAACTGAGATCAGCTTTTGCATAAGTTGGATCTGCTCCCCAGCCAGTGAGAAGTGACAAGTGAAGGTTTAGGTTGGGATTCCCGATCCTAAAAATGTAAGCCGTCATCCTGGTGGTGACGAGCCATCATCCTGGAGGGTAGATCCAACTTATACTTTATTACCCTGGAATCCCTGATCATTCCGGTTCCCTCTATCTTTGGAGCTAAGGGTTATTAGGTTCAAAAGTTATACTGTACCCCAAAAAATAAGTGGCGATTTTTTCGGGCTATTTTCCTGGTAGGAATAAGCCATCCAGGTATCCAGTGTTGGGTTTAGAAGTTGCTTCCTTCTAAGACTATAAAAAAAAGTCCTGGTGGTTTAGGTTGAGATTATCCTGGGACGGTCACGGGTGTCAGCATCCTGGGTGGGTGAACCCGGGTGAAGCTGTGTTTTCCCGGTTGGAACGACGAACGGCAAATCTCCAACGTTGGAAGGACAAAAATTTGGCACCTGGTGTTGACCTTTCTGCCATTGCGCGACAGACACCAGGCGCACCTTTGGGATGGTTGTGTTTAAGAAACCTGCCGTTCAGAATTGAGGAATCTTTGCTTGCTTTTTTGACTTCAGAAAAAAAGTAAACTGCTTTTTGTGATTTTATGTTTGAGATGAGATAGTTTCTAGGTTGACAGGTTTATGCCTTCCTGTTTCCGAGTTGGTAACGATGAAAAACCAACTGCGTTGATTGTTTCCTGTTTCTCGCTGGGTGGGACCATCAACTTTGGGTTTTGCAACCCGCCAGTAAAAAAAAGTCGATTAACGAATTGCAGTTTCCAGAGTTTCCCAGGCAAATGATGGGGCATTTCACGGTGCGGGGTAGGAAGATGCAGATCTTAAATCAGATTGACATACACTCCCCCAAAACTAACATAGCACGATGAAAAACCAACTGGGTTGATAGTTTCCTGTTTCTTGCTGGGTGGGACCATCAACTTTGGGTTTTGCAACCCGCCAGTAAAAAAAAAGTCGATTAACGAATTGCAGTTTCCAGAGTTTCGCAGGCAAATGATGGGGCATTTCACGGTGCGGGGTAGGAAGATGCAGATCTTGAATGAGATTGACATACACTCCCCCAAAACTAACATAGCCCCTAAAAATGGATGGTTGGAAGGCTACTTCCCTCTTAAGAGGGCTTATTTTCAGGGGTTATGTTCCTTTCAGGGAGGGTATCAATCAAGATTCGGTGATGTACACTGATCATTTGTATCAGGTAATCGTTAGTTGGTACTTTGGGCTGGAGGTATGAAAATCTGGAATCTATTGACTATTGCTTCGGGGCTTGGGGGGGATGCCTAGAATGTCAAGCAAAGTTGTGTTGTGGTATAGGGTCTTGGGTGTTTTACCTTTTTACCCATAGAGGATGATGGGAGTACCAGTAAGATCATATCCTCAGCCAACCACACCCTACATAGTGCATCCATGACATGGAACATCCGTTTTTATTTTTTTCTTCATCCAACCCAGA
>DF241067.1:42217-90665 GCA_000507305.1 Breviolum minutum Mf 1.05b.01
TTTGTTGTTGTTGTTGTTGTTGTTGTCGTTGTCGTTGTCGTTGTCGTTGTGGTTGTTGTTGTTGTTGTTGTTGTTGTTGTTGTTGTTGTTGTTGTTGTTGTTGTTGTTGTTGTTGTTGTTGTTGTTGTTGCACTTTCAAGGTATGTCTGGTGCAGATCTTGCGAATCTCTTGAACGAGGGCGCCATTGTGGCCGCTCGGCAGAACAAGGCTGAGATTGATGCGGAGGACATTGCCAACGCGTTGGAGAGGATTGCCATTGGCTTGGAGAAGAAGGATGTTGCTTGGACATATCCGGAAGTGAGCAATTAGAAACAAGTACCCTGGTTGTTTAGGGTATATACTGGTAGGGGGATATGATATACTGCCCAGTTATATGGGGATTATAATAAACCATTACAAGGATCCCTATTAAACAACCATTATAAGGGAAAGTAAGAGTTTTTTTTTCGTGGCTCAAGTAGGGAAAATGGGAAAAACCACAGTGTTGATTTGGATTCTTTCTTCAACCAGCAAACCAGCAACAAAAACATCAAAACTGAATCAAAACCCTTAAATTAAGGGGGGGGCTGTTCTTTCGGGGAGGGGGTGGCTGGAACCCTGGGTGTTTCCCTAAAGATTCCGAACAGGGAGCAGCCAATGGGAATCACCTTTTCCCCCCTCCGGTCAGCTCGGTGACACTTGGTATTTCCTTTTCGGATTTTGGTAGATTGAGAAACTCGCAATTTGAGCACTATATAGTGTGTTTTATCAAAGACGCTCACATGGCAATATGTGATCTTTTGTGGAGCATTTCATGAATAGCCCAGCAGCACCAGGAGTTTTACGATTCATATTGATTCTTGTGATAAAAAAGATGTTGTTCGCTTCAACAATGTTCCTTCAACCAATCCCAGTGGTTGAACAATGCCTTCTTGAGTGGCCTATTGAGGGGTAGTTCCCTTGATTTTAACGACCTTTGTTCAGTGGAAAATATTCAAGATCGCTCTGGTTGAAAGGGGCCTCAACTGTCCATGACGGTTGAGAGGATACAGGAGTATGGAGTTGGTTGAAGTTTTTTTTTTTTGTGCTTGGTGTCTCGGCTTCTTCCAAAAGGCTGTGATGAGCGAGAAGAAAAAGAAGTTAGTGGCATACCACGAGGCCGGCCACGCCATCTTGGGCGCCTTGGATTTTGAGAAATGGATGAGCTTTGATGAGGGATTGCTCGAAGGGTTGAGGTTTGTGAATGGATTCGTTGGGTGAATCAACAACAGGTGACATAAGAAACACAATGTGGGTTCGCAACAAGTCGCAGAATCTGATATTTTGAAAGCTGGTGGCTTCCGTCTTTTGTTTTCCTAAATGTTATCTCCTGCCCCCCCAAAAAAACGGAAGCAAACCTCACAATTGAAGAAACAAATTCAGACCAGGGGAAGGATGTGCGATGGTTTCGTTTGGGGTTTTCAAACTCTCAGGTGCCCAGCCGTTCATTTTCCCGGGTGTAACCCCGATAAGTCGGAACTCCAAAGAGCGAAAAAACCCAAGGTGCCTTGATGAATGACTACGACGTGGTGGCTAAGATTAGTATCGTCCCACGTGGACCGGCGGGTGGCGTCACGATCTTCATGCCATCAGAGGAACGTTTAAACTCCGGGCTTTACTCCAAGGAGCTGCTCTGAGACCAGAGGGAATCGAAGTTTGAGAGTCTACACCCGGGAAGATTAACATGGAACCTGAGAATACACCTCTGGAAAAGGAAAAACATCTGAACCCAACCATCATTTTCAGGTTCGAGCTGTTGATCTTCGGGGGTGTAGAAGTTGAAATCAATCTTAGGATTTTTTATGAAGAGATTGATTGAACAAATAAAGGTCCTATAGAAAAAATTGGATGTATCTCTTGGGGTGGGATTTAAAGGGTGTAAATTTCATTGAGGTGAAAATTGATTCATAGATTTGATGAAGGTAGATGGGTTGAGGAAGGCCACATTTTGATATGGGGGTTTCCTGAAATGGTGGTACCCAACAACTATTGGTTTTCCATGGTTTTCCTACTAAAAATGACCATTTTGGTTCTTTTGGGGTGTTTTGGGGGTACCACCATTTAGGAAACACCCATATACATCTTCCTTGTAACACTCTCAACACTTCATGCCATTGTATACCCACCAGAAACGAGTGTAGTGATGATAGAGCTGGTTGGGTAAAGAATGCAAAATCACTTCGTTGCTGTCTCCAGATTCAAAATTTGATGCTCTCAAAGCAGATGTTTGACATTCATTTCTTGAGAAACTCCAGGAGTTTTTCCCTTGGGAAGATGCCCCATCGGCAACAAAAATAACCCTAACAGTCTGCTGACTTCAAGACCTCATCAATACTGGATGTTACTGGAATAGCGAGGGGGGCTTGATATACTGTTGATGGAAGAAATCCTGCAACAGTTGATATGGTAAATATCCCATTATTTACAAGGTTTCATTTATGTTGGGTGGTGCAGGATTTCTTCCATCAACAGTAGCAAGATTTCGAAAGACGGAGAATCGGCTTCTTTGCAACAAATTGATGAAACTCCCTTGTTAGGGTTTTTCTTTGCACGTGTTTCCGAAGCTTAGGGGCTATCCTTCCTAAAGCTAAGCTTCACTTGATATCAACATGACTATCCACATGCAGATTCGAAAAAAAAAGGCACTGGCGAGTCCGAATTTCACCTTTCAAAAGGGTAGTTTAGTCGAACAAAATCCCCTATCAGGTCCCAGCATTTCAAGAGTTTGGTGGATAGTCTGACATAAAAATTCACTCAGATTGATTGGAAGAATGTTTTAATTTTCACAACCAACGGTGATTTCCAGAACTTCCAGAAAGCAAATGTTATTTTTCCATGGAGCACTTCATTGATTTCTTGGGGATTTCCATCAACAAAAACCGCGTGTATGATAACCCCTATGATACTTCCCAATCACGAATATCACCATGATTTTCCTCCAGAGCTTCCATACCAGGAGTTCTTGGAGAACCGCATGTGTGTAGCTTTGGGAGGTCGCATTGCAGCACCTTGGCTGAGGGAGTTTTGAAGCGATTACACTCCCTGAAACTAACAGTTTGCCCCTGAAAAATGGTGGCCAAGGAAGACGATCCGCCTTTCCTGTTGGGGTCCGGTAACTTTTCACGGGCGAGCTGTTAAACTTCTGGGGGGTTATATGATGGTTTTGAAATCATGGTCACAAATCTGTGGTTTATCAGAAGTTTAGTACTATGAGACTGCAGGTTTGTGACCATGTTGATCATCCAATCATTAGCCTCATTCAGATGGGCACCCCCAAGAAAGTGGATGATAAGCGACTAAGGACTTTGTCAATGAGGCAAGTGTCAGTTACTTTATTTTGCTCTTCAACTGATAGTCTATGATCAGCGTTCCATTGGGAAGGGGGATTTATTTTTTTTGATTTTGCAGTTGACAAGTGATTGTTGAACATCGGCGTTCCAGCCTGAAGAGCTATGGCAAGCACACCTAGGTGCATCTTAGGTGTGCCTTGTAGTTCTACTGGGAAACCCCACATCTTTTACCATCAGGCGTATCTTTTGGATTCGATGGTTACTGAGTTGGTGGTTGGCTGAACCACCTCCCGAACTATTGCCTGAGTTCTGCGGGCTGATGTGGCGCCATCTAGCTGACCTCACCCCCCAGAAAAAAGAGTAGTTTCCAACAAAATCTGGGGAGAGGGGTTTTGGAAGATTTCAGGGAGCTCCCATTTGGATACGCATAGGGATCAGGGAGACAGAATTGAACTCTGAACTTGTTGCGGGTTTCTGCAGTTTACTAAGAGCACTATGGGGGGCAATGGCCAATCTTTAAATGTTTGGGAATTGTTGTTACTATTCCCAATATTTATACGAAAAATACGTATTAAACAATCGGCCTGATCAGTGGCCACAAGACCCAGTACACAGCACAACTACTGTTGATGGAAGAAATCCTGCACCACCTGGGATGTATAAAACCTTGCAAATAATGGGATAAACTACCAACCTCAACAGGTGAGTTTACCGGATTTCTGAACCATCAACAGTATTACCCATATCCCCAAAGGTAGATCTTGACAACTGGATATCTAGACACTAAAGAAAAGTGGCCTTTGCCTCACATGTTCAGGAAACGGCCCTGTAGATGTTTGTGTTGATGTTATATTGATTGGGAAAAGGTATGGTTTCAATACCAAAGCTGGTGTATCTATGATCAAATCACCTTTTTTGTTATTCGAGATGGGTTTTTCCGCATCCATGGCTTCGCCCCTTTCCAAAACCGACTCAGAACCACCTCAAGGTCAGGAAAACCCAACCCCCTACAGCATGGGAATAACAGAGTCTCCTAAGCATCAAAAACTATTCCTTCTTTGATGGACTCCTTTTGAAGATGCTTCTCAGGAAGAGATCATCAATGGTCGTGACAATGTGACCACTGGTGCTTCCAATGACTTCCAGCAGTGCACACAGGTGAGTTTTTTTTGTTAAGGGGGGTTTCAAGGATCCATGTGGGGGAGAGGTGGTAATACAGGCGGAGAATGGTGAATGACTTCTGATGATGACGACTTCTCATCATGATGATGATGATGATGATGATGATGATGATGATGATGATGAGTACATCCAAGCAGGCCGGTTTCCTGAAAAGTTACACCAACTTTTTCTGTCAGGTGGCCAAGCAGATGGTCATGACCTTGGGAATGTCTCCTGAAGTGGGTCAACGTCTCCTGGGAGGTGGGTCGATTTGATTGATTGATTGATTGATTGATTGATTGATTGATTGATTGATTGATTGATTGATGGATTGATTGATTGATTGATTGATTGATTGATTGATGGATGATTTCAAAAATGTCAGTTCAGAAATGGGTGAATTTGATTTTGTGAAAGGAACAAAAATCGCCCTTTTCTCCAGGCAAAAGTGTTTTTTGACGCTTTCACCTCATTGAAAAACCAGTGCTTTCAAAACCACTTCTTTCGCAACCTTCCCAACATTTTGCACAGCTCCCTCCAGCAGTCCGACATCCAAATTTTACACGTATTTAATTTGCACAACTTTTCAACCCAAAAATCGGGGCGATACTCCACCTCATTCGCAGGGACAGGTGAGATGACATAGATGATAGATTTAGGTTCATAGGTGATAACACTTAAACCAAAGTCTCAACTTTGATAGTTTTTTTCTTTTTAGTTTTTTTTGACATTAAACAAAAACATATCCTGCTTGAACATCTAGTTGGCTGAAGGGACAGAGGTGCAAAAGGGCCATGGGCCACCCCTTATCACTTGGGTGTTTTTTTTGAAGCTCGAGGCTCAAACCTCCCAGGGGTGAGCTTGCCCCAGCTGATTGAGCTGTTCCGTTCACTCAGTGTTGCCATGGACAAGAGGATTCTGGAATTTGACTATAGTCCGGATTTGAAAGACTATGCACCTGGAAGAACTGTGTGTGTGGTTTCAACAGTTGTCAGCCTCGATGTTCATCAGCAATGTCATCGAATGGCGACAGTTCCAAATGGACAACATTTCAGATACTTGGGTAAAATACCGGAGGGAATGGCGTCGCACAGCCTTTTGCTGGTGAAGATCGAACGTGCAGGGGTGGTTCCGACTCTGAAGCAGACAGAAGAATCAATGTGCCTGAGTCATCCGCAATGCACATGGGAAAGCAATTGTGACCTCATTGAGTTTTGTGCAGGAATGGGAGCATTGGGACAAGGGGCGTTGGCAGCACAATTTGTCCCTAGGGTGGCGGTTGAATTGCGTCCAACTTTGGCAAAACTGTATGCAGCTAATAGCTCAGCAAGTGTCATTGTGGGCGACATCACAGAGTTTGAGACGATCAAGAAAGTGTATGAAGCACACCCCAAGAGTGCAACGATTTCTGCAGGGATATCATGTCAGCCATACTCCAAGTTGGGTGATGAAAAGTCAGGTCGTGATTCACGAGCAAGCACATTACCTGCAACATTGGCAGCGGCGCATTACCTGAGAGCAGTTGTGGTAATCCTAGAGTGTGTTGCACCAGCAGGAGAAGATGCATATGTGAGATGGCATGTAGAGCAATTTTGTCGAAGGACGAATTTTTCCTGCAGTGAGATTGTCATTGACCTCCAAGAAGTTTGGCCATGCAAAAGAAAGAGGTGGTGGTGTGTCCTATCGGCACCGGCATTGGGCAAACTTGAGTTGCAAAGTTTTTTCCCCATGAAAGACCTTGAGAGTATTCGACATGTGATGCCGAGTATCAAAGCATGGCCAAAGCATGAGGAAAGTCAGCTTCGTCTCACACCAATTGAAACAGAAGCATTTGCTGGTGTTTCTGGGACACCATCCAGTTATTGCATCAATCTGAAAAGTGTTTTGCCGTGCGCCCTGCATGCATGGGGTGCACAACTCACCCCATGCCCATGCGGCTGTCGAGAAGTTCCATTCTCCAGAGACAGACTGGTCAACAGAGGCCTTTATGGAGTCCTCGCATTGTCTAAGGACAGCACAGCAACACATGAAGGAGCCCACTATCGACATCTGCATCCAGCAGAAGCAGCTGCCCTTTGTGGGTTAGACCCAGTGCTCACATGGGATCCGCATCAAAGATTGGTGTTAGGGGCGATAGGACAGTTAGCAAGCCCACTACAGGCATTTTGGGTGTGCATGCAAGTTCAACAGTTGTTCCAAGTCGCCCAATTTGGAGAAACATGCATTCGTCTTAGGAAAGCATTTGGTTTGTACAGGGCTTGGTTGTTGGCAAGGGCTGAGATGGTATGGGAAAACGAGAACCAAAAAGTGTTGCCTTCCCCCACACTTGAACAAGCACAGATGTGGAAGCCAGTTGTGACAGCAAGGATTGACCAGCTTGTAAATGCAGACCGAAATATTGAGCAGTGTGCTGATCAGATTGCAAATGTGCAAGCGGAGCTTCAAAAGAAAAGTCTTCCTTTGGGGTTGGAGCAAGTCGAGGCAGTTGGTGAAGAATGGTTGAAATCTGTTGAAGACCTCACAAGTATGCAGGTAGCAATTCCGTCACCCCCAAGTGAATCAAGTAAGGAGCTTGAAAGTGTTAGGTCACCAACGTCGGTTGTGTCATCAGCAGCCAGTGAAACCATCGTCATAAAGATCACCACCCAAGTTGGAGAACAACCAGTAGTCACTGCAGCATATACAGGGATCACTGTTCAGCAAATTGTTGAAGCTGAGATGAGCATTGGGGATTGGCATAGTAGTCATTCCAAGATTGTCATTTGTGATGAAGATGGTAATGTCATGTCCCCAAAGTCACCGGTCATGCATGATGTTCACCTTTTTGTTGAAGAATCCGTCACAGAGGACATGGTTGATTGTGGCAATGAAAACCCCATCCCATCATTGTGTAACAATCAGATTGGAAAAGATGAGCATGCCATTGGGTCCAGCTATGCCTCACCATTGACACAACTCAAAGGACAGGCATTCCTTCGTTTAAAACCACCACAGGTCAGCAGTGAATCGCAAGTTCAATCCCTTCGTGCACAAAAGCAGCTTGCCACTGATCGTTGTGTCATGCTGGATCATCAGGGCATGATTTGGGGTGATGATGAAATTGTGTGGCATCTTCAGAGGATTCAAGGCACATGTAAGAAAGAGATGCTTGATCAAGAAATGAATGATGAAATCCCGGCCTGGATTGACCCTTTGCTCTTCCAAGGCTGGGTATTTCACAATGATGTTTGCGAGGTCAAACAATGGCATAAGTCTAGAGACAATCCAAGTCTGTTCTTTACAGTTGCCATTAACCAAAGCCATTGGATCCCAGTGATTTTCCGCATTCAAGACAAAGTGTTTTCGATTTCCTTTTTGCAGACATGGCCAGTTGATTTGCAATTCGTGAAGCAAGTTGCCAACATCCTCACAGAATCATTCGAGTGTACTTCGTGTGCGATGCATCCAGTCCAAATTCCATCGGTGCCGGAAAGTTGTGGAACAGCGGCAATTTTGTTCTTGGAGGAATTTTTGCTTGTCAGTCCCACACCAGAACACATTGACTATCCGGAAATGCACAGTCACTATCGTGCCATGTTTTGTGAAGCCTTGAAGACATGTACACTGGCATCACACCCATGGATGTGGGGTGCAGGTAAAGAAGAAGTAACTCAAGCTCAAGACGAGCTTATGTCAGTTCTGAAAGCACATGGTGTCCCACAAGAAGAAATTCGCAGTCGTGCACAGAAAGCAGTGTCAGTAATTGGAGCACAGCCGATCATCACAGCATGTCAGGGCAAGACACCATGGCGTTCGTTGAAAGCACTAGGAAACAACAGCAACTTCAAATTTGTGTTGCCTGATGAACTTCAAATCCAAATTCAGGCAAGGGCTGGAAAAGATGCGATTGGGAATCCTGGGAAAAAAGGCAAAGGACAAAAAGGTTCTAGCAAAGAACCTCCCATTGAGATTGACCCATCCAAATTGAGCCTTCCCGAAGGACTCTTTTGTTGTGTTGTACCACAAATTGCCCATCAACAAATTGGGCCAGTGGCAGAAGGTGTTGCAATCATGACAGCATTGGAGGCAGAACCATACCTTCGTGCAAGCAAGGTTGTGTCAACGAATCCACTTGCCATTCTTGTCCTTAACGCACCATCCGCTAAATTGTGTACAACGTTGTTGCATACGCCTGTAACAGTGCCAGCAAGATGTGTGATAAACCAAGAACCGTTGTTAATTGAAGCAACACTAGTTCAGTTAGGGTCTAAGAAAATTGAACGTGCAGCAAAGAAATCACATGCAGACTTTGAAGCAGTACACGTCGCAACGTTGAAATTTGTTGTGTACCGTGATGAAGTCCCCATCCCATGGGAACAATTTGGACAGGGACCAGTAAAGTATTTGCTTCATCACCTGCCGATGCTGAAACTTTGCCTTGAGAAGCATTGCACATGTGCAGCATGGCATAATGAAGAAGGTGTTGCAGTGCATTCAGTAATTGTCGATGTTTGGAGAAGGCAGTTTATGAGGAAAGGATACAAACCAGACAACATGACAACTGCATCAATGTTTGCCGTGTGTGTCAGAGTGCCCATGTGTTTGAAAGATAGGATCATTGAAACAAGTGGCACAGCTGGCATCTATGTAGAACCAAGGAGTTTGGATGCAAGAGAAGTAGATTCCACTTATGCAGTAGTCTGGGTTCCAAAAGCTGATCGCAAAACGGTTCTTCACTTGAAGCAAACAAACCCAGTAGCGACAAGCATTGTTCGTTCAGATGATCGTTGGGGCCTAAGAGTGTTGTCATCACAGGCGCAAGCATTGCATTCCAGTGTACGTCCAGAAGCCGTGTTCCTTTCACAAGGGCCACGAATGAAATTCACTGTGGCACCGGTTCCTTATGGAACCGACAGAAGATCTCTCAGCACTGCACTCAAAGCCATTGGGTGGGAAGCGAAGCCAGTTCAACCCACAGGAGCAGTTGATGGTGGTCGAGGCAACGTGTGGTCGGTGTTAGCAACAGAACATCCACCTACAAATATAGTAACCATGGGACATGGAGACATGGTCATTGCTACAGTCACGGTGTCCACAGGAGACAAGGAAGACAAGAGAAAGCCATTAGCGACATCCAACACATTGTCGTTGTGCGGTCAAGTCAGCCAGAAAACAGGAAATCATGACCCTTGGACAGTCCGGGACCCTTGGCAGTCCTACAATCCTACCAAAAGTGCTGCGAATGTCAGTCCACCAGAAGCTTCAGCTTCCTTGAAGCAACTTGAATCCAAAATTGAGCAAGCAGTTCTTGCACGCATCCCTACGCATGCTGCAGTTCCAATGGAACAAGATGACATGCCTGAGAGAGTTGACTATCTCGAGAAACAAATCCAGACACTCATGCACAAGCAACAACAGCTTGAGGGAACAGTCAGTGATCATCATATTCAGCAAAGTGCGCAACTTTCACAGCTGCAGGGGCAACTTAATGCACAAGGCCAGCATGTGTCAAATCAACTTGCATCGCAGCAGCAAAATATGCAGCAAATGTTCGAAACTCAGATGCAGCAGATTCGTAACTTGCTAAGCAAAAGGCCAAGATCAGAAGATGGGGAGTGACTAGAGCAAGAAGAAAACATTCCTACGGTTGATCCTGAATCTGGAGGTGGGGAAGACGCATGTCCGGGTGACCGCTGCTGTTCTGAACTACCGAAGGAGGAAGGTGAGACCTACAAGGAATGGAAAACCAGTTTTGGGGTAGATCAGTGGGGGTATTCGCTGATCAAACGATCCCGATCCATGCATTTGTGGTTGGGTTTCTTGTGGGTTTCGATGCTGCATTTCGTTCACAGCAGCATATCAAAGTTCCAGAAGATTGTCGCACGTTGTTGGCATCTTAACAATAAGACAGTTTTGGGGTGTAAGGCTTGTTGGGTCAAACAAGTCCATAAAGGTTGTAAGCATAACAATGGAAACAAACAAGAGCTTCTCACATGTGGTTTGGGCCTGGTGAAAAGACATTGGTTGGCAATCCTGATGTTGTGTTTGGTACATCGAGGGGAAGCAGGTAATCCAGGACCTCAGAATGGCACCGCACCAGTCTGGACCCTGGGGACGTTTAATCCTAGTGGCTTGAATGGTAAACAACAGATCCTAGCAGAACACCTTGCATTTGGGGATGTTTGGGCCGTTACAGAAACACACCTGTCAAGCCGTGCTGCACATTCGTTTAAAAAGGGGTTGAAATCAACGAACAATCCTTTCTCATATTGTGTGTGTGGAAATCCGACTCCTCAACGCCCACAGTCGGAACATGCAGGCGCATGGACGGGTGTTGCAAATCTTAGCAAATTTCCAACTCGTGCCGTTCCAGTGGTTTGGAAGCAAGATAGTTATCAAACTTCTCGGGTGCAAGTTACGGCAACATTGTGCCATGACATGTGGATAACAGGTGGATTAGTCTATGGCGAACCACCAGGGATGGCACATCCTTTCGCTAAAGAGCATACCGAAGCATTGTTGCAAGAAGTTAGTGAAGCAGTCACAAGTGTTCGAGGCTTAAGATTCGTGGCCGGGGACTGGAACTTTCAAATAGGACAACTTGAAGCATTCCAGTATCTCCAACAGCATGGATTCCAGGACCTTCAGACAGTGGCTGAGGAGAGGTGGGGGTGGTCCCCACAACCAACATGTAAAGGGGTGACGAGAAAGGATTTTTTCTTTGTTTCCCCAGAGCTTCGTGACCTGCTTGTTGATGTCAAGATCATACATGACATTTGGTCTGACCACAGTGTGGTAGCAGGAGTCTTCCAAGGAGGACCAAAGCATGTTGCCAAACATTGTTGGAAAATGCCTGGGCCATTCCCATGGCCTCGTGATTTTGTAAACTCTGACTTTCAACCAAAAGTTGACTTTGAGCATGCAGACCCTTCCGAAAACTATGCATCCCTATGGCAGCAGGTTGAGGAGCATGCAGCTGGACTGCTGGTTGTCGAAGCAAGTAACAAGTGTGACTCAGCACTACCATTGCAAGTCCCAAAGTCATCTATGGGGAGAGGTCGAACATTTGAAACAGTGCCAAAGTATGGCAGTACTTTAGCTGGTACGCTAAAGAAAGGTCGTGCAGGAGATGTTGTTCCACTTCTCCATGGGCAATCTGTGAAGCATGCTCATTGGTTTAGGCAACTTCGTCGGATGCAGTCATATTGCAGGCACAGGAAAGTGCATCCAACAGATGCTGAGAATGCACACGGGGTCCAACTTTGGAGAAGTATCTTGCAGGCCAAAGGCTTCCCAAAAGGATTTCAACAATGGTGGCAGACCGAAGCCACTGTTCTTCTTGATGGTGCACCATTAGTCATCCCATTAGCACCTCCTGAGCTTGTAACTGCAGAAATGTTGTATCAAAGTTTCGTCATGGAAGTTCGTCAGCTTGAAGCCAAGCTCAACAAATCCAGGCGTGACTATGCAGTTCAAAGACGGAAAGACATGGCAATGATGATCTTTCAAGATGTTAGGAAAGACCAGCCAGATAGGGTAGATGTGCTTTTGTCCAATCAGCAAGCAGTTGTTGTTGATATCTGCACTGAAAATCTGTGTGTGACCCTTTCTGAACCTGTATCTTTTGACTGGACACAGCCGTGTGTTATTGATGGAAAAAAGTTTGAAATCATACGCTCGGAAAGTGTGTGGGTGTATCTTGACAGCATTGATGGTGTCCAAATTGAAAGTGTGATCTCGCAGCACCGTTTCGTAGGAAAACTTGAAGAGATGTTTCAAGAATTTGAAGCAGAATGGTCCAAGCGATGGAACAGACACAAAGACACTCCTTCAAGCCAATGGACGCAGATCATTGAGTTTGCAAGAGCAACCATTCCAAAGTTAGACATCCAACTCAATCCCATCACTGTGACTGATCTTCGACAAGAGATTTTTAGAAAGAAGCTCAGGAGTGCAACAGGATTGGATGGAGTCAGCCTCTCAGACCTCAAGTGTCTTCCTGACGCGGTTCTTCAAGCCTGTAGCAGTGTACTTCAAAGAGCGGAATCAACAGGAGACTGGCCGTGTCAAGTGGTTGAAGGTAAAGTTGCATCACTAGCGAAGTCCGAAGCACCATCCAAAGTGCAAGAATTTCGTCCGATTACCATATTCTCCCAGCTCTTTAGGTTGTGGGGCAGCATTCGAGCAAAACAGATCCTTCGTTCTCTTGATGCATGCTGTCCTGCATGGTTGCTAGGTAACCGGCCAGGTTGCCATGCAATGCAAATGTGGATGCAAGTTCAATGGATGATAGAAGTAGCTCACACTACAGGTTTTCACATTGCAGGTGTTTCTGCAGACATCCAAAAGGCATTTAATCATCTTCCCCGGGAAGTTGTGATGTCTGTTGGATTATGCGTTGGGATCCCAATGTCTGTGCTGCAAGGTTGGTCGGGAGCACTCCAAGCAATCACCAGAAGATTTCAGATAAGAGAAAGCTTAGGACCTGCTGTGAAAAGTGTGACAGGATGCCCCGAAGGGTGTTCAATGTCGTGTGTGGGGATGCTTCTGATAAACCTGTTGTATCATCACTGGGTTTCCTTTCAATGCCCCGAAAGCATTCCACTGTCCTATGTGGACGATTGGCAGGTTTTAACTCCAAAAGTTGAATCAGCAATTGACATCATGCACTCGCTTGAGCAATTCACATGCAAAGTAGACCTGCTTCTTGACAAAAAGAAAACATATGCGTGGAGCACGGATCCTAGATGCAGGGGTGCCTTCAAGCAGCAAAGTGTTCAACCAAAGATGCAAGCACGTAGCTTAGGAGCACAAATGCAATACACTAAAGCACATGGAGCAAAGGTTCTTCATGAAAGGATCCTTGAGGTGCAAAAATTGTGGCCGAAACTAAGAGCATCATTGAGCCCATACTTCATGAAAGCTCGTGTGTTGAGTCGTGCAGCATGGCCAAAAGGCCTCCATGCTATCGCTGCATCATGTCTTGGTCATGATTCCTTTGCAAAGCTTCGAGCTGGAGCGATGAAAGGTATAGATGCGTGTGGCTCAGGTTGCAGTTCGTGGATCCAGCTTGGTATGATTGAGTCTCCAGAGGCGGACCCTCAATATTGGAGCCTTCGTGAAACGCTTCGATGTGTCAGACAATGCCAAAGTGAGCAGCAAGTTGTCATGCTTCTAGATCTTGCCATCCAACAATCTCCCGGCATTCAACAAGGTGGTCCGACATCAGCCTTAATAAACAGGTTGCACTATGTGGGGTGGTCGTTTCATCAAGGTGCAATTGTCAGTGATAAGTTGGGACAGTTTTCCATCTTCAGCACTTCGTTCCAAGAAATCATGTTTCGAGCAGCGGAAAGCTGGAAATCAGTCGTTGCAAGCAAGGTTTCACATAGACCATGTTTTGAAGGGTTGCATAAATCGGATCCAGTCAGTACTCGGGCATTCTTAAAGCTGTTATCAGTGCAAGAACAAGGCCTTTTTCGTAAAATCCTAAACGGGGCTGCATTTACTAATGACATCCTCTACCATTTCAGTGAGAGTGGGTGCACAACATGCAAGTTCTGTGGACAGCAAGATTCACGTATGCACAGGTTTTGGGTGTGTCCAGCATTCGCCAATGAAAGAGCTAATGTTCCAACAAGTGTACTCGAAGCAATCAATGAGATTCCAGCATGTCTTGCACTGTCAGGATGGTCGTTGCTGAGCGAAACACAAGAATCTTGGTGGAAGTATTTGTTGTCGCTCAAACATGGACCGCCCCAAAGTCTTCAGCAAACATGGCTTGATGATCAGGGGTGGGTAGATGTTTTCACAGATGGAAGCTGTTTTCACCCAACCAGAGAATGCATTAGGTTTGCATCATGGTCGGTGTGTAGAGCAGGTCCTTCACTAGACATGGTGGAAAGTGCAGTAGTAGCAACAGGTGCACTGCCAGGAGTGCTTCAATCCGCATTTAGGGCAGAGTTGTATGCAGTTCACCAAGCCATATCGTGGGCAGTCAAACAAAAGTGCAAATTGCGTTTGTGGACTGACTGTCAAGGAGTTGTAAACAAACTTCAAAAGATGCTTGATGGAAGATGGAAACCACCAGTCAATGCACGTCATGCAGATCTTTGGGAACAAATTCAAGATATGCTTGTCTCCCTGGGTCCAAAATCGTGCGTAATAACCAAAGTAGCAGCACATCAAGCAGTTCAGGAAGCACAAACACCACTTGAGTATTGGGCATATCTTCATAACTCGTTAGCAGATAGGGCCGCTAGTCTCAGTAATGTTTGTCGACCAGAAGCCTTCTGGAAACTTCATAATGAACACATGCAAGCAGTTGAAGCAACTCAATTCCTCAATGACAGTGTTCAGAAGCACCTTCTAGCTGTTAGCAAGAGAGCAGTTGTGAGGGATCAGGTTGATGAGGCTGATGGGTCGCTTGTTCGTGAAGCTGCAGAAAGACCCTTTAAGCAAGCACAGAGTCCTTCTATCGCACCATGGGTGTCACCAATTCTCAAATGTCAGGTGCCACTTTCTGTATCCGCAAAATTTGGGCATAGACTTACAGCACTGGCAGCAGCATGGTGGCAAGAAGGAATTGGGCAGGCTGAAAAGGGTAACGAAAAGCCGTGTTGGGTTTCATGGTATCAGCTTTTTGTAGATTACCAACTGCGCACTGGCGATTATGGTCCGTACTACGATGGCGGGTGGCAAGATCCTGCTAAACGTTTGATGCTGAAGGCAAGACCGTTTCGTTTCAGGAAAA
Organism: Breviolum minutum Mf 1.05b.01; assembly: GCA_000507305.1. Taxonomy (NCBI): domain Eukaryota; class Dinophyceae; order Suessiales; family Symbiodiniaceae; genus Breviolum; species Breviolum minutum. Next base: position 57,420 of record DF241067.1, read on the forward strand.
GATGCGCATGGTTTGTGCAATTGGTGAAGAAACTGCACAAGTACAACGCTTTGAAGCTACATCAGAAAGTCACTCGTCCAGAGTCTGTCGTATTTGCACTGCATGCATCAGCTATCTGGTGTGTCTGGCCTATGTCGAGGCTACAAGATGTTGAACGATGGGTTACGGCACGACTTCCACGAGCGGCTACACGAGAAGGAAAGATTTTGGATAGGCTCCCGGTTGCCAAGCAATTGGAGGAAGCATCCACGTTAGAAGTTGTTCAAGGGCCACTGTGCCAATAGGCACCTACAAATGGACTGCCTGCGAAGCGTCTCAGACAGTGCAACTTGGGAAATGGGAAATGGGTGTTTTTTTTGAGTTTGCCGGGCGGAAAAAAAAAATCCCCATGGAATTTTCCGGGTCAAACAGAATTCGGTGCAGGAGTTCTTTGTTTTCGGAGCTTTCCTATTTAAAAGGTCCCAAAAAGTTAGATTTTTGAGAGTTGAAGGAGTTGGACAGATTTTTTTGTCCAAGCGCTTCTTGTTCTTGTCCGGTGGTTTTTGTGTGATGATGGATTCAATGAAGTCTTTCGAAGTGACCTTAGGATCTTGTAGCTTTTTGAGATCTTTTAGGATTTTTTTTTTTGCGCATATTGTTTTTGGTGACTGGTGCAACATGTTTGGATCCGTAACATATCCATTGGGTGCGTGAAAATCCTATTGCTTAGGATTCCAGTGGCAAGTGAGTTGGTCAAGTGTTTTCGGATCCCTGAAGCTCAACATCATAAAAATCTAAGGGACCCCCCCTTAATGCCACCCCCTTCCAAGAAATAGCCGGCCTTATTAATAAGGGACTGTTAACAACCAATTGTCCCTGAATTAGGCTTGCTATTAGGGCCGGCGTATTTCTTGCGGGAAACGTATGGAAACGTGGCATTGGGGGGGTTCCTCTTGGATTTTGATGAAAAAAAATCATGTCATCCTTGCGAGCTTCACCAGGACAGCAGGGTGGTGGACCCTTCATGGGCTCGGGAAACTCAGCCAAGGATCGGGGGGGCTCGTTGAATTACCACCATCTTCCCGGAGGGGGATGAAAAGAATCCAAACATGTACCCCCCCCGAAGTTTAGCATAGCTTCTGAAAAGTTACTGAACCCCAATAGGACAGGTTTGTCTGGCAACCACCATTTTTCAGGGTCTATCTTAAACTTCGGGGGGTGCGATATTACAGTAGTAGTTTTTGAGTTGATTTGCCCCCTGCGATAGGGATCTTCTTTTTGGAATGGTACCCCCCAAAAAATCCCTGAGTGGTGTCAATTTCATGTCAATGCAAAAGTTCAGGGGTTCCGGGTGAGGTAAAACATTAACATATATTACAGATGTATATATATGGTTATATATATATATACACCTGCAACCCAAATGACCCTTGTTTTGGTTGAAAAAGACCTTCTTTTTGGGGGATTGACCTTTAAAAATAGAGGTCATTAGGACTCCAGGTATATATTATCCAGTATACATACTTAAAGACCAATAGATACGCTCCAGGGAACTAACATATCCCCCAAAAATGGCATTTTGAAGATGATTTTCTTTTTCCCAAGGTGGGATATGTCAATTCCCTGGAGGGTACACATAGAGCCTGTTTAGGATTGGAAAACATCTTTTCTAAAGATGACCTCACATAGAAAAAAGCCTTCGGAGTTCCTTTTCTAAAGATTGCTGAAAGATGTTTTCCCCCAATATTTCATCATACTACTATACATGAGCGTCTGAAAAACCCATATAAGATCATTACCGACCTTTGAGATCAGTTTGAATCATCATCCAAGTAGCCAAATTCTGAAAAGTTTTTGATTTCCTATATGTTATTATTTGGTTGGCCATCACACTTAGACAGGGACTAGCGACTGGGTTGCAAGCCATTTATGACTGTTTTTTTTTTGGGGGGGGTTCTGAAAGTTGAATGCCTTGGTTGTGAAACGTTTGATTTTTTCAAAACGGAGTTGTAAAATTTTTCGAGGGTACAACATTCCGGACATTCAAACATGTCATCCCATTACAACCAAAACCCATCAATTTTGCCCTCTATCCGGGATGATGAACAAATCGCGGAGAGGTATAAAGCCCTCATTCATTTATCTGAAACCGTAAAGAGATTATACATGTATCATATAATGCATGCATACCCATAGAATCCATGTATGATATATTTACCTACATTTATATAGTTGATTCTTATCGTAAATGTAGATAGATATACCATGCATGGATCCTATGGGATATATGATCTAACTATATATATATACATTTATACATATATCCGTACATACACATGTATATATGTACATACCTATACATACGTATGTATACTTCCCCCCCCATTCTTGCTCGGTTGCCCTAAAGCTCGTTTCCCGAAAAACCTGAGGTCGTGACTTCATGGGACAGGGAGCACCACCCATTTCCCAGCAGCTGAAACAGCTGGTGGACGTGGAGGTTTTGACCCTGCTTCGGATGGCGGCTGGATTTTTTGGCATTTTTGACTGGTGGTGGTCTCAATGTTGAGACGCATCCATATGTATATCATATTTACTTCCCTGAAAATTAACATGTCCCCTGAAAATCAATGGTTGGAAGATGTATTCCCCACTGAAATAGTCCCTTTTAGGGGACATGTTAGTTTTCCGGGGTGTATTTATACACACATTTTTGTATAGTATACTTACTACGACCCAACTGATCTTTTTGCCCTATATGAAAAGATACGTGTTTTTCAAACAGCATTTCCGGCTATCCAACCCAGTTTGGATGAACAGCGCCCAATTTCAACTTCAGAAACTACTTACTGAAGCAGTAAAACTGTGAACAAGATCCTGCACAATTTGATATGGTTTATCACATCACGGGATTTCTGATGGGTTTTAGGTATCCCAAGTGATGGCCGGATCTGATGTCCATCAAAAACATATGGGGGTTTCTTGAAGGAGCACCACGAAAACTTCCCCAAATGACAAAAATAGGCCAAAAAATCAAGTTGGTCAAAATCTGACTAAAAATCCAGTGGTGAAACATAGTGGTTTTTGTTCATAGTCAGGGGTTATAACCTATTCTACTACTTTCTTTATAGATTTATAGGGATCATGGCATGGCCCACTGTGGGAAGCCCTGTAAAAAACCAACGAGCAGGTGAAACGCATTGTGGATGAGCAATACCAGCGCGGCCTGAAGCTGTTTCTTGCAGAGAATTTCGGGCCGAAGCTAAATGGACCAAGGGGTTAACCCCTTGAGGAGATGAAGCGCACTTAGAAGGCCATCGTTTTCAGGTTCCATTTTTGGTTTTTCAGGGGTGTAGACGCATAATGTAAAGTCAGTATAGGTATGCTGTAACTGACATTTCGGATGATTGTTTTTGGTGGCTTTGGAGTCTAAATGACCCTTTCAACGAAATAGACCCCAAAATTTCAACACATATGTGAAGGATACTTTTTATTGTTTCAACATAAGGGGGGGGTCCATCGCTGGAACTGGATGGAGTAGATAGAATCAATTCAGTATGAGACCTCTTCTAACCAGAGACTGGCGAAAATCCAGGTAGTCAAAACAAGTAAGTCTGCGCAAAAGTAATAAAGTAGTAACAGGTTGACTATGATGATGATGATGATGATGATGATGATGATGATGATGATGATGATGATGATGTTGTTGTTGTTGATGATGATGATGATGATGGAGTTCACCGGGCACCTATGCATCTTTCTCACAGAATCACGGTTCAGAAACTTGAAATATTGTTGATGGAAGAAATCCTGCACCAGTTGAGGTTGGTAGTTTATCCCATTATTCATACGGTTTTATACATCCCGGGTGGTGCAGGATTTCTTCTATCAACAGTATCATTTGATTTTTGGATCTTAGCCCCCTACAAAGCCCATCGATTTGAGTCTGTTTCAGCGGAATCCCCGCATTAAACCACTCGAGTGCAAGAAACCAACTCGTGCCTGAAAGCGACCTGATGGCTGGGTGCTTGGGTTTTCATATGTTTCTATTGGGAAATCTATATCAAAAACAATAACCATAAACAATTGAAGCCTGAAGGAAGATGTATATAAATGACACATTTTGTTCCTCTAATCAACCATGCCATAAGGCGCATCTGATTTTTTTTTATTGCTAACATCCATTTTTTTCGCCATTCTTGCGGGTGTTTTGAGACAGGCAACCAAGCAACCAACAAACCAACCGAGGTTGCAAGACAACATGTTCTTGTTGGATGAGTTGGCTAAGATGCTGATGGATCAGGTAGCCAACTTCCTACCGGGATGGATTTTGGCATATTTTTTGTACGTGGCGTGAGTTGTTGTTTTTGTTGATCTAAAAATTTAAAAAAACCCTACCGGAATCTCCGAGTCATCTATGTTTTCTTTTAAGTATCAATTGTTGTTTTCTTGTTGCAGTCGCAAGGGTGCATCTTTTAATAGCGCGTGCGTAACATACATTTGTTTTTTGAGAGCTATTGTCCACTGATTCAAGCCTTTCTCTTAAAAAGAAACATAGCGACAACTGGCAAATCAAGTTCTAGTTCTCAGGGCTTGGTCAAGGAAACCACTTGGGGCACTATGGAAATCGACAGGTTTGCTAGCTCAGTTAATCATGATCAACAAGTACCGTCAACTCTGAATGATGAACACCCTAGTTGGAAAACAAATGTTAAAGAGTTCTATTTGGAAGGCACATGCTGTTGATGGGTTTTTAGGCAGAAAAAAATGGTCATAGGCGATTCGGTTTCAGCATCAAAGTAGGCCTGACGCTTACCCCCTTTGATGACTCTTGTTTTGAATTGGAACGCTTTTTTCTTTTTAGAGTCTTAAAACCCCAACCTAGAGAACTTGAGAACAGGTGGAGTTCAGGTAGACAGAATCGACCTGAGTTTTTCATGGGGCAATTCTCGTTTCTCGCAGCTTCACTCCACTGAAGATCAAATTGAAGTCAAACCAGCGTCCACTGATTGTCCCCAAAAAAACAGCAGCAGAATCTTGCACCCACAATCTTTTCTTCTCATCTCATCTCATCCCACCACCCAGCTGGCTGTGCAGGAGAAGGTCAGCGGTGAAGAACTCATGAAGCTGATTAACAAGGTGGTTAAATGGTTTAAATGGTTTGAATGGTTCAATGGTCTGTTGTTGTTGTTGTTGTGGTTGTTGTTGTTGTTGTTGTTGTTGTGGTTGTTGTTGTTGTTGTTGTTGTTGTTGGCGGCGGTGGTCGTCATTTCCCAAAAGGACCTGATTTGAATGCCTTCTTAGAAAGCAAACAACTCCAAGTCAATCAAAAAACATGATTCATGATGAATCCCTACCATGGTATCTTCAGTAAAATCTAGGAAATTTATGTTGACGTTTTGTCCAGGAAATTTTCATCCGACAGGGGTTGGGTGCAATTTTTCGCAAATCAAACTAGCCACCTTTTCTATTTTTCACTGAAAGGACCGGGTGACCTACCCACCGGCTTCACCGAAAAAAAAAGCTTTTTATCTTTATTTTTGTGAGGGAAATCATCCAAAAACACGATCCAACATTTTTCAAGTTCGGTGTCATGATTGTTAGATAACAAACACTGCCCACCAAATCTATTATTGAGCCTTTAGGCCCCAAAATCAACTTTCTGCACTTTCAGCTGATCGGTTGGTTGGTGAAGGGTGGTGAAGAGTTTAGCCTATCCTACTGTTGATGGCTGAAATCCTGCACCAGTTGATGGGTAGTTTATCCCATTATTTTCAGGTCTTTATACATCCCAGGTTGTGCAGGATTTCTGAACCATCAACAGTGCGAAAACATGTCGATGTAAAGCATTCTGATTGTGGGGATACGTATCCTTCTGAGCTCTGGCTCTACCAATTGGCCAACCACCAAGGAATCATGGACACCTTTTCACCAAATGCTTGACGTTTTTGTGAGACAAAGGGCTCCAGTAGAACTTAGTGTAACTTGGAACGTTGAGAATATAACCAGCCATATCTACTGTTGATGGTTCAGACGTTCCGGCGATCATCAGTTGATATATGGTAAATATTCCATTATTTACAGGCTTTCATACATGTTGGGTGGTTGTTTGGGATGTCTGAACCATCAACGGTAGCAATGGAAAATCAACCATTTTGTAAGTGATTACCAGGAAAGATGGTGATTTTCCATGGCTATGTTGGTTTACCAGATAAGATCTCGTAAGCCCAAATGACCATCTAGACAGGGAACAGTTTCACAGGAAAACACAACCACCTCCATCAGGCTGGAAATATCCAGGTGTGCTGTGAACATTGAACTGATTATCAGGGTGTAAATAATGGGATAAACTAGGTAAACTACCAACCTCAACTGGTTCATCACTTGGTTCATCCTCCCAAACTTCTTCCAAAACCAGGCAGCTGCAGAAGGTAAACTGATCATGGGCAACTCTCGTATGGCAGTGGCAGCCTATACGGGTGAGGCAGTCGTCTCTAAGAAGGATCGGTGTCATGGTTGTAATCTTTGAGGTGGTTGCGGGTTGTCTCTTGAACATTAAAGTCATTGGGTAAATGTGACTGATACTGATGCTGATTGAATTTGCAACTTATTAGTTGATAGTTACTCAGATACTGTTGATGGCGCAAGAACTCCTGCACCACCTGAGATGTATAAAACCCTGTAAATAATGGGATAAACTACCATATCAACTGGTGGGTTTACCGGTTTCTGAACCCATCAACAGTAGTAACTCAGATCTTGCCTGTTTCCTTCCCTTTTTGAGGTTGTCAACCTTGGATATGTTTGATGGGGAGTTTGTTAGGTGATCCTGTAAGGTGCTAATAGGCAGTTTTTTTTTGAAGAACGTCAGTGACTATAAATCGGTAGATGATTAACAGACTTACACAAGTCCTTCAGATTTCCTGCTCCAATGACCACCTATCAACGTTTTATGGCTGTTTTTTTCCATCTCTCTCCTTCTATTTCTGTATAACCACGTGGATTTGATTCAGGTGATTTTTTACGGTTTCTAGCATGGTAAAACAGCATTAAACCACCATTTTGGGCATATTTGCTTTAGTTTTTTTTCCAACCACCTTAAGCAAATCTAAGACCATACATGTAAAAATCTCTCCAACTCCATGTCACAATTTTGGTCTACCAGTTATAAGTCAAATTGAGTTACAACCCCCCATAAATGACCTTATTTAAACGGGTAACTGCGGTTAATTGTTTAACCCCTATCATCAAGTGGAGTTATATATGTTTTTTTCTTCTTATAACAGGTTTTAAAAAAAAGCACAACCCATCAGTTTTAGCAGCTCGATTCCAACTCTCCAAGGTGTGTCCATCCCGACAAGCCCATGATGTTCGCTTGCGCGGACTGCCCCCGCCGTGGCTTCTGCGGCTCGACGACCGTGACTACGTCCGACAGCCATGCCAAGCGCTCTGCGATTGCGAGGTGCCGTGGTTCGGTGATGCGAGGTTGAGAGAGTAGTCAATGGGTGAAAGTGACATAAAGTGACCACAAATGAGGCACTATAGAAATAGCCCATGAAAACTTGTGGATGTAGATGTATGTAAATCAATTGAAACTTTCTGCACTCTAGTTTTTTTTTTTTTTTTTTTTTCGGAGGGGTGGGTGAGGGAGTCCCTTCTTTTGGAGTTGATCAGACGAGGCTGATTGCTCAACAGGTACTTTTTGGTAGCCTATTAGGCACCTGAAAGATGCCAAGCACAGAGATGTTGACAGGTACCAAATAAGTATGGGCCTGGAATAAATCGATGATCCTACAGTTTCAAGGGGCCTTAGGGAACAGTAATTCATCATTCATCTCCTTGCAGGATGGTGAAGAAATTATCAAGTGAGTTGCCCTTGGTGGTGGTTTCAATCATACATTTTTTTTGAGATTTTTGCCCCAAGAATCTTTGGGGTTTTACGATCCAAATTGACAAGTCTATTTTGCAAATGGGTGGCAATAAAAACCACACCCATTTCTATGGGTCACTAATAGGTCTCCTATGTATAGCTTCCAGCCGTTTTCCAAAAGAAACACCTGCCACCAAACATCGCCAGGTATGGTTTGGCCTCCGATGAGCGTTTGCAGTCGATGAAGTCTACGGGTGATCAAGTGCTCGAGAAGGTGCAGGTTCGCTGGCCCGTTTCGGGGTGGTGGTTGGTGGGGAGTTGGGCAGTTGGGAAGGTTTGTTGGAAGTAAAAGGAGGAAAGCAAAGTAGGTTGGGGGGGTTTGCAGGTATCTCAAAATACTGCATAGGAAGGCGAATTGGGAGATATGTAAGGATTGGTTTTGTTCACCGCATTTGTAGTTGGAGGATCACTTAGGGGACAGCGAGATAGACATTTCTTCATTGATTTTTTGAAGCCAAGATATGGAGTTTACATGTCAGTATGGGGTCGGGGGAGATGAAACCCTAGAAGTGACTTATAACCAACCTCCATTTTGTACTTAATTACCATTAACGATGGTGATTTTCCATGGCTATGTTGGTTTACCATGGGGTTTTTCAGATCTCATAAGCCCAAATGATCATTCAGACAGGTGGAACAGTTTCAACAGGAAAAAATGACCTCCTTCAGGCTGATATTTCCTGGTTTCCCTGTGCTGTGAACATTCACCCATTGAACTGATAATCAGGGTGAGATTTTCCAGAATGCACCGTTGAGATCACCACCTCCGAAACTCTATCAATTCTGAAATCTGAAGGTTGGCGTAGGATTTCTACTGACCTCAGATTTTGGGATTCTAAGGCATCTCTCACCAATCTAGCGGGTTATTCCTACCCGAATCCGAAAAACTCCGTTTTTTTGATGAGATTTCTCTTCAGCCATTGGAGCCTCGTTGATTTTTGGGGACTTTTGAAATGGGAAAAACATCAGGATGAGAATGGAAGGATTGATCCAACTGAAATTAAGAAGGGTTCAAAGGATCCTGGATGCAAAGATGGGACATGATTGATATCAAATCCTAGGCCCTTGAAGAAGCAAAGATCCAACAAATGGTGTAATACTTTCTTCAACTCACCAATCTGTACGCAGGAGTGCGAGTTCGTTCGGGCTCAGTATAAATGGATCTGTAAGATTCCAATCTACCCGACATCAAATCTTGCAACAAAAAGAGTCGTTTCATCAAACAAATTTGGTTTTCAACTTTTGTTAGTTAATTATACAATTTTTGGGAAGATTTCCACTTTTTTTGCTAAACATCTTTGGGAAGATTTTCACATCTTCCAAGTTCTAACAAACCCTCCGTTTGTCTCAAAAATCTCAGGAGATGGCCAAGGATATGCCTTCTGTGCCAGAGGCTGCCGTGAAATCCGTGGCAGTGTTGCTTGGCAACATCGGAGAATTCGTGTTTAGGGCTTCAAGAGAACAACTTCAGTCAAACATATGGGTGTTTCCAAAAATAGGGATACCGTGATACTCCCAAATGGATGGTTAAGTTTATAATGGAAAACCCTTTGAAAATTGATGATTTGGGGGTGCCGCCTTTTTCGGAAACACCCATATGCTGATGGTTCCAGAATTAGGGCTATCTACACCGCCTTTTGGATGTATAACTAGGTGGTGCTTTCATTTTTTTCTTCACCCCTACCTGGGGAAGATTCTTGTTTTGACTAATATCTTTCAGATGGGTTGGTTCAACCACCAACATGTAAAAACAACCCCTGATGGATGTTTTTTTAAAAAATATTTTTCAGAAATCAACTTGAGGGTTTCTCAATGGATCAACAGGATGAATTTTCAAGGAAACCCAAGCCCAGCATCCATAACTCAAATCGTAAGACTGAATGTTTGTTGGTTGCACTTTGCTAATAAACATAGCAATGGAACGCCATGAAGATGTATTTGGTCTTGCACCCTAAGGGGTTTTCTAGAGAGCCTTTTTTTGGTATTCCCAGGATTTACCAAGGTTCCAAAATGACTTCTGTTCAGGTCGCAAAACATCTAAATTTCGCAGTTTTTGTTGAGATCAATGGGCACCAAAGGCCCTTCATTCGACTTTTCCACCCAGGCAAACATCTAGAATCTAGAGTGAACAATCTTCAATAGGCTTTCATACTTTCTGATGTTTGTTCCTCAACAGTACTGTTGATCAACAACATCCAGCAGCAGTTTGATATGGTAAATGTCCCATGATCTACAGGCCTTTAGCCTTCAGAATTAGCCAACATATGGATTTTGTTCCTCAACATTCTAGAGCATGGAAGTGATTTCGGGATTGGAAAACAGGGGAGTTTTCCTCGGCGGCTTAAAGGGTGGCAGCCTTGTGTTCCGAAAAACTACGGGGTATCACTGACCCCACAACAAAGAGAATCCAGACTGTTGGATGGCCTGAAAGACATACCAACTCTTCAATGAAAAAAACAAGGCCAGCCTCTTCCGAGTGAACTTTTGGGGTTTTTAAGTGACCTTTTCAGGGGTTAAGTGATTAAGTGACCTTCATTGGAATTATCAAAAGGTCACGACTGGAAGAAGCTGGTGGATGGAAGTTGGTTGGTTGCGTTAGTTGCTTTCCAATAATTTGAGAAAGCCTTCAACGCAGCGAAAACGTTGTACAAACGGACGCTTTAAAAAATGGACAAAAGCAATGATTGAAGTTATCAAACGTGGGATCGCTGATATAAAATCACCCAATTGACAGGAAAAATACCACTTATATACCACTTCTATACCACTTATAGTCCTTGCCAATTGGATGATTATATGCTACCTACCACCTATTAAGGGAACCAGGAAACTCCATTGATAACTCTAGAGCCAAGGTCCACCTTGGTTGCCTTATGCGCTTCAGCTGCGCCACTGCCTGCCATGGCGGATGATGTGGCACCACCACAGATGCAACCTTTTGGAGCGCCACAGATGCAGCAAGGACAGCAAGGACAACCAGTGCCTTGGATGCTAAGCTGCTAAACTCCAAGTGGTGGGTTGAATTTGAATTTGAAAGGATGGAATTTTCGCACTGCAAAAAAGTGAACGGATTCGCTGTATGGGATGATACTGTTGATGGTTCAGAAATCCCAAACAACCACTTGGGATATATAAAGCTGTAAGTAACGGGATATTTACCATATCAATTGGTGCAGGATTTCTTCCATCAACCGTTTATGAGTTGAATTGATTCATGGTTTTTAAGGTCATCAAGTATATGAACCCTTTGGTGACTTCTTGTTTTTAAAAGACACTGCATCATGTTACCCTCGAATAAAACATACAAAAGACTCAGAAAAGAGGATAGGCCTCAAAAGGAGAGGCCAAACCTTTCAATGAGGATTTTCAGGGGCTACAAGTGGAAAGTTCTCGCCAACAAGTTAAGATGGTCAACACACTGGTCAACCCATACACCATCTATGATGTGAACTGTTTAGCCGAATTAAATCATCACCAGATTGTCCATGAAACTTATTATTTTAAATCTTAAACTTAGCAAGTTGAATTCCAGTCCCTGTAGGGTTATAAGATGGTTGCAAGGTCCCCGCCAAGTAGGTTGCAACCATCAAGAACCAGTCAACTTTAGGGGATGTCGAAGGTATCACTAACCCGGTACTGGTTGCAGTCCAGGCTCGCGTCAGTGGACGAGTCACCTACTCTCGGCTCTTGGAGTTTGTGGACGAGGGATCTGTGTCTCTTGGCTCTTTTGTGAGTTATTGGTGGAAATCACTGGGTTTTTTCTGTACAGAACACATAGAAACATGATTTTCTTTTGGGGTTTGTGTCGAAAATTATACTATATACACAGTTGTGTGGGATTAATGAAATCACCCATTTTTGTGAATCCGAATCTATGTTAACCAACCCCAGATGTTTCCAGTGGCCAACAGGAATTCCATTTATGGGTCGTTTGGCTACATCGGCTTCTAAAAAACCTCAACCTCGGGCTCAACGGTTTTGTTCATGAAATATTCGGGTATCGACATACACGTGACTTACATGAATCCACCTTTATATATGGCAATTAATTCGACATTTTTGATTTTTCATACCTATTGCATTAGAGAACTAATCCCAAGAATGATCAATCTGATGAAAACCCGTCCATTTAGAACTGAAACTGACTAGTTTCCGGAGATGTTTCTAATTCATTTGAGCAATGAACAAGAAAACCTGGTTGTTTAGGTTCTATAGGGGATGAACTGCTACCCAGTTATATTGATAATAAACCATGAAATAAGGATCCCCGTTAAACAACCAGGATTCAATGGAGAGCCATTTTTTGAATGCCAAAAAAGGTGAAGGTGAAGGCCAATGGCAATGGCTTGGACCCCCAAACANCCCCCGTTAAAACCCCCAAAAAAAAAAAAACCTAAATATATATATATATATATGGGTTATAAGCCCTAAAAATGAAGGAAACGTGGGTTTTTTCATGGTAGATGATGATGCATTTAGATGCATTTAGGGAACATTTACAGTAAACTTGATCTACTGCGAGTTTGGTAACTTCAAGTTCCAAGATGATTTGCTTGCATCTTACGCTGATTTTTTTCACCCGGAAAAAGTGGCAGAGAGACGTTTCCAAGGTTTGGTTCAACCGTCTCAGGTTTGCCGCATCTCGACAGGTACCTGTCCGAAAATAAACATGTCACCTAAAAAGGCATCATCCCAGACATTTTCATCTTCCAATCACCAATTTTCAAGGGACGTGTTTAGTTTTTCGGGGGGGGGGGGTGGGGTATAAGAGAAAATCTACAGTCCAAATTTCCTAAAGTCCAACTAAACATGGAAAATCTAACCCCCAGGTGATTCCATGAGACCTTTTTATCCCTTAGTTGGAGGTCACTTAACCCTTAAAAAGGTCACCTAACCCATCCCAAAAAGGTCACGGCTTGAATCGCCTGGCCCATCTTTGTAGATTTTGTGGGGGGTATGTCGGGTATATGTCCTGTTTTTTGTCGCCCAGATGTCGGTTATCGTTATATGTCCCTGTTTTTTTGTTTCGCCCCAGGAAGAGGGTCGATTTCTACGACTTGGGCAAAACTGCTGTGGCCTTGGTGAACGTGGCGGGCCGGGAGCAACAATTGGTCTGCGACCTTCCAGGTGTGGTGTTTCAAGTGGACCCCAACCACTGGATATGTATATTATATCACAGGGAAAGGATGCTAGTTTGACCCATGTTTCGTGCAGTATTGTTGTCCAACAGCTTTTGAAGATACATGAGTTGGAAGGAGGGTAGTATTTGACTTTTTTTTGAACAGTTTTTTAAAGTCTAACAGACAGTAGTGGCATGAGTCATGAGTCATGATGTTTTTGAAGCATTGAAGTCTCTTTCTCAACATGCTTGGGGCGGGTCGTTGATTTCTATCCTCAACGTCTCTCCCCCGAAATCGCTCCAAGTTTGTTTGTGTCTTTTCAGGAGCCACCACGGGACTCATTGAAAAGTTGACGGCCAAGAACATTTCCATTGAGGTACACCAGCCAGACAAACCGAAACTCGTTTCAAAAAACAAATCCCGAGGGCGGCCTGATTCGTTTTTTTTTTTTGTTTTTTTCGGTAGTGGTTGTAGGAAATGGTTTGCCTAACACACACATAACTGGTGGATGACCCAACATTTCTGAGAAATGAGCAGTGATCAGCTCACCCTGGTTGGTTGCGTGATATGGGGGAAGAGATTGTAATATGCCATTAATTATAAAGGATCCCCATTAACCAACCAGTATAATGGAATGTCATGTGAGGGTTTTGATGCTCAAATGAATCCTCCAAAGGACGGATCAGTAGAGCATCATGGATCCATAGAAGACGCATGGAAATCTATCGATGGCAGTCCTTGATTCGTCCCTGATCCGTGTCGAAATGGACGTGCAGATCTCAATAGAAAAAACTTTAGAGGCAAGTTTTGATAGACCGTTGCTGGATACTGGATACCACTGAATCGGAGCAGCAACACATTGAAGGAGAAGCAATCTGTGATCGGAACATCAGTTTTCGAGGCAAGCCATCACATAGTCGTTCAGAATAGATGCTTCTTAAGACGATGGACAGTTTCCTTTCCTGTTTGCATAGCAAACACTAGTGACTCTAGTGTTGCAATTTGAACAAAGGAACCTTGCAGATGCTTACAATTCAAACCGAGCTGGGGTAGGAGCTAGAATTCTGGAACCACAAGATTAGGGGACCCTTCATCTAGATTGGACACCAATTTGTCCAGGTATTGGAGTCCACAGCTTTCTAACTTTGAGCGACCATGATTGATTTTTGTTGCCGGGCCTAGCCTCGTAGTTTATCACGACAACTCTTGTTGTCATTTCTGGTATATTGAGCATTGAATCAGCACGCAGCACAGGGAATTGCTCCCTGACCTGTTTGATGTTTTTCAGAGCTTGGAATGAAAAAAGCAAAGCCGCCGTGTGAATCCAAGGGAGGGAACACCGCCCCCCCAATGCCACACCGATAGCCTATCAATCAGGACTTTCCTTTCCCTGGGGGAAAAGTGGCATTTGAGGGGGGGCCCTCCTTAGATTCTTATAGAAACCTCAACTTCTGGATTTGGCTCGTGTGTGGGAAGGTCCAATCTTCCAAAACCACCCCGAAACACCCCAACATTTTGTGGTGGACCCAGGTTTTTGTAGCATGGAACACCTTCAGGAAAGCAAAACCCATGGTCATGGTCACCTTCAGGAAGGGGATTCAAGACTTCAGACAACTTCCAAACGTCAGGGTTTAGTAGAGTTTAGTGGCTTAGTTGATTCAATTTTTCCACCCATTTTTTTCCTCCAACAACCCGGTAAGGGAAGCTTGAAAAACGAGTTTCAAATGTGTGTTCAAACAGTCAATTTTTGTGATCGAAGCTGAGGAATCCCTTCTTGGGCGTGTTGGGCGACATCGCTTTTCCACTGTAAGGATTCCAAGAAAACTGGAGGATTTCTGTTGATGGTTCAGTATTTTCCGGCGAGAAAACACCTTTTGGATGTTTTTCAAACCTTGGGATATCATGGGATTTCAACTACAGGTATGACCATGATTCAAAGCTTCTCATGGGAATCGAGATGGTGAATTAAGTATGATTTTACATCCAGACGAGTATTGGAGTTTGTTTTCGAAAATGATTGAACCGCAATTCAGGGGGAACGGGGAACAAATGATGAGTTGGTTAAGCAAGAATGAATTTTCGGTGTTGGAAATGCTTCTCCACTTTTGATATAGAACGGTAGACACTTTTAGAGCCACGTCACAAGGCGTGATTCATATCTTGTTTTGTGTGTGTCAGTCGTGTCTTTGCTAGGCATTTGTGTACGGCAAAACCAAAAGAATCGCTTACTGTCACCCTCTGCAAAATTGTTTTCCTGCAATTTGGTCCCATGTTATTAAAAGGGAGTTTACTTTCGGTGGGTGAATTACACTACTGTAGTCATCTGTAGTCCACATACACAGGTTTCTTTGGATGTTTTTTTTTCAGATTTCTTATCCCGGGCATGTTCGCAGGAGCATGCTATATTCCAGTCATTGATAGATGTCTTGACTGACTACAAGTTTAGTAGGCATGATGTACTACTCACATCCGGGTGTGTCTCAAGAATTGGGAGGCAGGGCCCTAAAAAACTGCCGATAGCTTCCTACCTCAAATATGTTGGTGGTTTGAATCTCTCTTAGGATTGGTTCCAATGAAAGGGATGATTTTTCTCGGATGAAACAGTATCACCAACCTGAAGTCCAAACCACTATTGAATCATTGGTTGAACTCATACCCTCAGATCCTTCGAAAAATGCACCTAAAATGCATAGCTTTGATGGTTCAACCGGATGAAGCCAAAAAAAACAATATTTAAATCTTTGGCTCGGTGGCATTGATCATGGCATTTTCTATTGAACATCAGTCTGACTGAAGTGGTTCACCACCCGTGAAAGTCAATCGGCACTGATCGAAAAATAAAATTCAGAGATCATCCATGTAGCTTGGATTTTTGTTTGGTGATGTTTTTTTACGGATTCGATCCCATGGGATGAAAATCACCATTTTTCCACCACCATTTGGGAATATTTTTTCGACGAACAAGCAAATCTAAGGTAGTGAAAGTTGAAACACCAAACCCTTGACCCAACAACATGTCATGGATTTATGGCCCTAAACAACTGCTATGGTTTTATCACCACTAAAGGGGTGGGTGTTTTTTTGCAATTGGTTCGGATTCCTTGAGATTGCATGAATGGTTTCATTTCCACTTTCAAATATTTCTGACATAAGATACCTTTCGCCTTTCTTATCGAACACTTCAAGAAATCCACAAAAACCCAGCAAACTTGTTTTGGTTCACCTAAGTTTTTGAGATCTATATAAAAAACAGTCCACTTCCTGCGAAACAAGCACATCTCCTCGTAAAAACGGCCACGTGTTGAGGAAGTCGATAATTTTTCCCACCTTCCCCAGGATGTCGCCCCCTGAGGTTGGTCATTGGCGGGTTGCTCTTCTTGCGCTCCCGCGGCGGTGGTGGAGGTGGTATTCCTGGCTTTGGAACCTTGGAGAAAATAACAGATGAGCAATGACAAAATCTAGGTGATGGTTTCAAACATTTTTTATTTTCACCCTTACTTGGGGAAATGATCCAATTTGACACATATTTTTCAAATGGGTTGAAACCACCAACCAGAAAAAAGCTGAGTTATTTTCCTGTTTTTTTTGGGGATGAAATCGAAAACCCAATTTTTTTTGGGATTATTTCATAAACCATTATTAAGGATCCCTATTTACCAACAAGTATAATGGAAAGTAGGAGTTTTTTTTTCGTGGCTCACATGTTCTGTTTTGTTGCTAAGGATTTCCATTTTGTTGTGAGTTTGGGGATCATAACACTATCTTGGAACTACCCCCCAGGATGCAATCGTCACCACCAGGATTATTCTATTTTTAGTAGGGAATCCCGAACTAAACCTTCATTTGTGACTGTTACAGGGTGGGGGGTAGACCAAAAAACTATCTAACTATTATCTAAGAATTTTTGGGAAGGTTGTGAAAAAAATGAAAGTTGGAATGTTTGTTGCGGATGGTTCCCCAAAGCTGACTGTTTTTGGGGAAGCGGATTGTTGATAGGGTAAGCGTCAACAAAAGCTAGCAGATCTTGGGAACCATTGGGATCAGTTGGGGTATGTGAAAACCATATCTTCCCTGCAAAGTTCTAGATGGGGCAAACGGGATGGTCACCCCACCAGAAAACACTGTATATAGCAACCAGGGCTCCAAAATTCAGTTTGCTTCACTCAGCAACTTGTCAACGGAAAAAAGTGTGTAAAGTCATATTGAACAAAAAGTGGGCTACATAGGGATCTTTTATTGATGATGTTCTGAGAGACATGGACATGTGGATGCCGACCTGTAAATGAAGGACAGTGGTAATAACACACAGAGTATGTACACCCCGGAAGATTAAGATGGAACCTGAGAATACACCACGAGAGGAAGAGGAAAATCATCTGAACCAAATTATCATTTTCAGGTTCTTCAAGGGCAAATTGGGTGACCCCTAACACTTGGATTCTTGGGGATTATAACCCATAAATACCCACTATATAGGACTTATATAGGGATTTCCCATAAAGGGTACGCTGGTAGGGGTACATCCAACTATCCCCTGACCACCGAGGAAATCAGGGCAAGGCTAAGATCATGATCCAGCCCGAGACAGGCAGCTGAACGGAGCGGTAAGAAATCAGCCGTTTTTCTGTTTCGGGATTCTGGTCGTTGAAGCTCCTATCAACTTGTGGAACTCAAGGAAAAAATCTTGGAGTTTTTGAGGAGTGACATATTTTTAATTGCATGGTTCACATAGAAGTGGAAATGTTACACAAATTCCTTCATGGTTTTTGTTCTTCCGAAAGTTCTTTCTGATCATTTTTTGTACCTATATAGTTCCTTCTTCGGCGCAAAAGTTTCCCGGCTGAGCTTTGGAAACAAACCAGCAATGAATCAATCACTGATTTTTTTGTTAGGCCATGGATGGAAACACAAACCCCTACAAAGTATTTTCAACTCCCTCTTCTTTTCAACCATTGGTAAATTGGTGGTTTGGGGCCCGGTGGTTTGGATTTTTTGGGATGCGGTTATGAAAGCGATTGTTACATATGGTTATCCCTAGAATCCCAAACCACTGGGCCCCAAACCACCGTAAAACTAACATAGCTAGCTGGGAAATCCACCATTTGAGTCGATGTATCTCCTATAAAACTCCTATAAAAAATGGTGGGTTTTCCAGCCAGCTATGTTAGTTTACTAGAGGGTACCCCCCTGAAAACTAAAATATCCCCTGAAAAATGATGGTTGGGAAGATGTATTTCCGATTGAAATGACGTCCCTTTTTTGGGGAGCATGTTCATTTTCAGGGGCGTAACCATTGGTGGATTCTTCCATCACCTCCCCCAAACCCAACCCGTGGACCGTGCTGAGGCGTGAAGTTTGAAAACGTGGCGGGCATTGATGAAGCAAAGGAAGAGTTGATGGAGATTGTGGATTTCTTGAAGGCCAAAAAACGCCCTAACGCCATTCATGGGCCCCAAGCGAATTTCCCAATAAATCCATGGTAGTTCCGTGGAAAATGATGGAAAAAATGGAAAAGTATTCAAAAAATGAAAGGAAATTATTGGAGATACAGCCATTTTCCACGAAAAACCATGAATTATGGGAGGAAGGGTACCCTCCCTGAAACTGAAAATGGATGGTTGGAATGCGATCGTTTCCTGTTGGGGCCCGGCCTATTTTCAGGGGCGAACCGTTAGTTTCAGGGAGTGTATGGGCTCGCGAAACAAATATGTAGTTGAGTTTTTTTCTGTGTGGATTGGTACTGGGTCATGGGTGGATATTATAGTTTTCTTTTCAAAGGGAGAGGTATGATTTAGGTAGGGTAGACTCCAACACTTTGAATTCGCTCTTTAATCACAGACTCTTATATCTCTCAAGCCATTGCGATAGTTGTTGAGCCCAACTAATTGGTGGATCTTTTTCGCTTTTTGTTCATCTTTTCAAAGTACGATTTCTTCCTACATATCCTTTTAACCACCCAGCAGAACATCTTCTATATCAAAACAAAAAACACCCACGAATCACTGCAATTCCCATTCCGAGGCATTCAATGTATGGTGTATTTACCTATTAAAACATGGGTACACTCTGGTAAACTAACATAGCAGGCTGGAAAATGGACCTGAATTGAAGCTGTATTTCCTATCTTCAAAAGGTGGTCCAATCATTGCTATGTTAGTTTGGCAGAGGGCAACCATTGGTTGATCTTCACTACCCCCCAAAAAAGATACACGTATTTACCTACAAAACATGGTATTTATGAAAGGGATTGTTACATACTAGACTATCCCTAGAATCCCAAACCACCGGGCCCCAAACCACCAATTATATACACTCCGGGATCAACCAACATAGCTGGCTGGGAAATAAACCCACCATTTGAGTCGCTGTATCTCCGTATCTCCTATTAAAACAAAAAGATGGTGGGTTTTCCAGCCAGCTATTTATAAAAAATGGTGATTTTTCCTATAAAAAATGGTGGTTTTCCTATAAAAAACGGTGGTTTTCCATCGGGCCATTTCCAACCCTACGAAGTGAAACGTGCAACGGAGAGGCTCCGGAGCGCTTCGTCAAGGTGGGCGCTAAGATTCCGCGTGGCGTCCTGTTGACTGGACCTCCAGGTGTTTTTCGGTTGGGTTTCGGGTTGGCTTTCGGATGGGTTGGTGGAAAAAGTTGGAGGAAAGATTTTTTTCGGAGAATTCTGTTGGCAAAATGCCAACAAAAGCCATAAATATATAAATAAAACAGGGATTTTTTTGGAGGTTTCATGATGATTGCATTATGAATGATTAAATTATCAGCCATCTTTGTTCCTTGAAACAAGACTTTATTGAGCCATGAGTTTGCGACTGGACGTCGCACCTGTTTTTTGGGGTGGTTGTCGGATGTGATGTCCATTGGTGGTTGGATGGGAATGGGGTGAGGAAGCGAAATATTACTGGCCTGGAGTGCTGGATGGCCAGGGGTACACTGCAACCTGAGAGCCTTGATATATAGCCCAGGCACCTCATTAAATGAGACCCATTTTTTTGAGGCAATCAAACAATACAAAACTGGGTGTTGGTTTCAAGATTTTCTATTTTCACCCCAAATAATTTTGGCTCAAGGAAACTATCCGAATCTGAAGGAGCAATACTTCGCCCTTTACTGTCTGAGACTTTTCGGCAATTCCTTGCACGGAAACCGAGTTACTATCGTTTCATCTAACGCTAAGCTCGCTGCGCGTAACACTCAGGAAGGCAACGATCATGAGCGGCTCCGGTGTCAGAGGCCTGGACCTTGACGTTCTTCTGTTGGCCAAGTGGCAACGTGCGCCGTATGAGGTCTTCCGAAGCTTGGTGGCGGACAGGCTGCGTGCCTCCCCGACTTTCGTGCCTACAAAAGAGGTTCTGCAGTGCAGCCATATACGGGCTAACTACTTGGATCGACTAGCGAAGAAGGACGGAGATTAGGCTCCGTTGCATATATGTCTTTCTTGTTGCTTCCATGCCTCCATTTTTTGGCTTTTCCAGCTTGGATTTCTTGAGAGCAAAGACTATGTTACTTAGAAAAGCGCTCATGCACATAAAAAAAACGATACCTGATAGAAAAAGCCATTCCAGATTGGGATTTGATATTGATAGGCATTTCTGAGAATGATTTTATTCACATATATATACATATATACGCACGCTTTCAGGGGCGATCAGCAACATGAAGGCAGCCACAGCCCAGAAGGCCGTTGGTGACCTAGGCAATGTCCTAGCACCTTCGGACCTGCGCCAAGAGTACTTCCAGCGCGCTCTCACGGACACCAAGAACTTGGTGTCTGTGGTCTACGGCGCTGGAAGGGTGGTGGCAGCGGTGGCCAGGACGTCCAGGAGCTACAACCAGCACTGGGGGACCACCTACATTGCAGGGTTGGGTTTGGGGGCCCTTCACTGGACGGTCATAAAATTTTTCCGCAAGCCTCTCGTTTGGAGGAGAGCATGCGTGGCCCTTGCCTTATGACTACCAGCAGTAGGCCCCCGTTGGAAGAGAGAACTGCTCCTCAGCGGATCGTCATGCTGAGGACATCCGACAAACATTCTTGGAAGAGAAGGAGCTGGACACGGTCTTGGGACCGTTCACCTCAGAACAAGCAGCAAAGGTCTGCGGTTGCGGAGTCTCGGAACTTTGTCCGGGACGCATGGCAGCCAAGGTGAGGGCGATCTATGATGGCTCCTCGGGTGGAGTCCTGGTACTGAGCGGCCAAAACGGCCAGAGTGTGGAAAACTGAAAAAATTGCTTCACATTGCTGCGGGTGAGGTATTTTTCCGCGTATGTTTTTCCACGTTGATGTAACATTCCAGATAAGCTTTCTGACCTGCATTCTCATGAGCTTTGAAGCTGTTGCATCTTCTAGAATTTTCTGCCCTATGCTTGTATGCAAATGGATGCTCTCGTCCAATCTAGCCCATCACAAAGTGAGATGTATTCTCAAGGAATATGTTTGACTCACATGACTTCTTGCAGGCTTGTGTAATTTTCATGGCCCCCAGCCACTACACCCCTGAAATTTGACAAATAGGTACCAAAAATGATGGGCCTTGGAACATGTATCTTCTTATAGCTATTTTGGGCATCTATGTCGAATTTCCCACTGAGCCCCTAGAGAGATGGGTTAGATGGGGATGGATGGCTTAATTTCCCCTATAGCCACCCCCAACAAAATTGCCAAAAAAACACAGCTGAGACCTTTCTTAATGAATTTTTTAATGAGAAATGTAGTCCTTCGCAAACCGCCTTTTGTGATGACCACGGCTGAGGAGATTTACCCCCGAAGCCATCAAAGTTGGCTTTGCCTGGAATCCATTCGGATGCTACGAGTTGGGGGGCGTCATTTTCTCCCCCCAAGAAAACAAGGTGGGATAAATAAGGTTGGACACCGATATTCCGAGTCTTGCCCAGGCCGAGTTGTCACGCCTTGCAGGCGATGTGGCTAAAGCCATAGAGGAGTGCTACAATCAGGCCTCCGCCAGCTTTGGTTTCTTCTGGGCAGGAGATTGGGCAATAGGCGATCCAGCTCGAATGGCTTCGCTGAAGAGGCATGTATCCATGCAGAGGCAAACGAAAAGGACATTCTCGCGACCATGGTGAAGAAGGTATCCACCAGAGTGTCCAAAGAGGTGGCTGCCGTACCCGCGGAGATCAACCACGCTGTGACGAGATGGCCGGCATGACGTATAATCCGCAAGGCTCGACGTCCGAAAAGATCGAAGATATTTCCCAGGGCTCAAGATCGCCACAGTTGGGAAAACTAGAGCCCCAGTGGCCATGCGGTCACGACCTCACGACCGTGAATATACAAGGTTTGCCATCACGCTTGTCCAACTTGACGTGAAGCCCCTGGGCTTATCATGCATGTTGCCGCTATCCCTATGCCTGAGCATTGCCCCATGCTTGCTTGTGGTTTGCTTGAAATAGTATGGAACTAGTATGGTGCAACCAGGCAGAGTTTGGTTTGGCCGACCCTTATCTGGGGAGTTGTTGGCGCAATCGGCTGCAGGTCAGCTGCATGCCTTCATTACAACCAGCAGCGCTGGTCATCGAAGATCTATTTGGTGCCATGGCGCTAGTGGGTTTTGCCTGTTGTCGTCGCTCAGCGCAGGGGTCTTTTTGATTGCTCAGGATTGCCACCATACGAGACCATGGATGGAAGACTTGGGCGATCGCCACAGAAACTCAAGCATGGGCATATTATACTGACTGGCTTTTTCGGAACGAAGAACCATGCAATTGAATTGGTTCTTCCATGATGCCATGCAGTCGCGCGCAAAATGCGTGTGGTGCTTTTGGGGCTCGAGGGTTTCCAGTTTCCTGTTCGTGCCATGTCTTTAGAGGGCCCACCGCCTTGCTTCAGGTGGCGCAGCGCCTGTGATAGCGAAAGCCAAAAATGAGGTTGAATCCGCCGTCGCATGGCGTTGCTTTTTAATTAAGTTTGCAATAGGCTGCGTCTTGATTGACTCGGAATGCCTTGGAAAAAAAACCTATTTGGGGTAGATGAACTCAATCCGACAAATATTTTTCAAATTTGTTGAAACCACCAACCGGCTATTAACAAAGTTGGGAAGATATTGCGAATGTGACCATTTTTCTCCCTGAAACGAATCGGGAAAACCTATCTTCCAGGTTGCAGCATCAGTTTTGAAGAACTACCGTTGTCTCACGCCTCCACCAACCAACCACAAATATGCAAAGCTGCGGGGGGATTTCCATGGCGCAGGTGCGATGTAAAGCACAACACATATCTCATGTTTTTTTGTTTTCGCCATCTTACGAAATCATCTTAGATCTTGTAAATGATGTTTTTAGCGATACCTCCCCCGAAAAACTAACATGGAAGCTGAAAATGATGGCTTCCAACAGGGTCCATTTTCAAGTTCCATTGTTGGTTTTCGGGGGACTATAGCGTTTGGGGACCACCATTTTTACCATGCATTTTTAACAGTGAACACCCCGGGGGTTATGAAGCGGCCAGGTACTGGAAAGACCTTGATGGCCAAAGCCTTGGCCGGTGAGTCTGGCGTACCGTTCCTTGGTGCATGTGGATGTTTCCGAAAATAGTGGTACCCCCAAATCATCCCATTTTAATAGGGTTTTCCATTATAAACCATCCATTTTGGGTTTCCCCTATTTTTGGAAACACCCATGTAGATTTTTGTACTGTAAATGATACTGTATAAATCAAGAACAAATATGATACTGTTGGTGGTTCAGAAATCCGGCGATCACCACCTAAGATATATATATATATATAAATATAAAACCCTGTAATGTATAATGGGATAAACTAGGCATAAACTACCTATCCATCAACAGTAGCAATCAAACCTGACAAACCCATTCCCACCTTTTTTCCTGTCGCGAAACTTTGGACTCTTCCAACATTTGGCTGTTTTTTTTTCTAAATGTTTATCATGAACTCCATCTTGACATCATACAGATAGGGGTTTCATTCATCACCTTAAAACGGTGGAAAAAATCCAACAGATAACAAGGGAAAAACCCACAGCAATTTTTCAAGGGAAAAGGGCATCAGGAAAAGGCTTTGAATCGAACTAATATTGCTGATTATCAATTTGTTACAGGGCATATTGCAGTAGAATCATCTGGCTAACCATCATTTGATGCAGTACCAGTATCTAAATCAGCCAGATGATGTGTGGCTGTGACAAACAAAAAATTAAGTGTTCATTACCCCAATGATATATGTCAAGGTTCCCAAACTCGCCAATCTTCTAATAATTACCCCTCCAAAAATTGCAAGCGTGACAGCCACGGTCCAAAAAAACGTTTGCACCCAAGGTTTATTCAATCTTCTGCGTCCGAGTTTATCGAGCTCTTTGTAGGTCTTTTTGCCTCAAAAGTTTAACAGAGTACGTCCCTTTTTGCAGATTTTTTTGGGGGGCACCCTTTTGGACCTAAAAATTTGGCGGTTGAGGATTACTTTCCCAAGAAAAAAATAGAATGATGAAAAAATAGAGATTTTTGTCTTTTTGGTGAAGGTATACCACAATGATTTTTGTGTTTTCGTTTTTTTTTGGACGCTTTCATCCAGATGGTCCAGTGCATGGGAAGAGCCACACCATTTTTGTCCTGGGAAGTGTCACTAACATAGCTATCTCAAAACTCCTTCATCTTGTCATAGTCCATTTTTCAGCTCTCAGCTATATATACAGAGGTATTCAGTGTTGGTTGTGGTCCGGGTCCCAAAAAGGATGTCCAACTCTCGATCTTTTCCACCCTTATGTGACAAAGGGTGACCTCCAAGGGATCTGTCGTTGAAGGTCACCATTGAATCACGATCATCATCTGAGAAAAAACTACGCAGTTATATTGGGGATTCAAGGGAAGGGGATCAAAAACTACCCAGTTATAGTGGGAATATAACAAAACCATTATAAGGATCCCAAGAGAGCCAACCAGGATTCAATGGAAAGTAGGAGTTTTTTTTTTTTTGTGGCTCATCTGATGTTTTAACAGGCATCATCCGATGTCACCTATTTTTGGGGTTCCTCAAACATTGCAAATGTATGGTATTTTTGAAGAAATTCCCCGAAAAAATACTGCATTGTTTGGGGTGGTAATAGAATGACCCCGACCCCTTTTTTAACGATCTGAGAGTAAGATGTCCAGCTGGAATTGATCAATAATGATTGTGATTAAGGTGATGCTATAGTTAGTTATTATTTAACGAAGTGCCAGGGGGACCGATTTGACTCGCTGCAGGGGCGAATTCACCCAATCTATTGGCTAGTTAATGCTAGTTATTGATTTGTTTGTACACTCTTTGTTGAACTGGAGCACTTTCAACAACAAGATCACTGAGATTTCTGGCTGGCCAAAGGCTAACGGCAAGCGTGTTTATCTGAATTAATGCCATGGAACCTGAAGATGATGACTTCCCAAATATCGACCTACAAAACCGGCTGGCCGAAGTTGGCATCCTCACAACGACAGGCGTTGGAGCCTCTCGAGTGCGAGATATCTTCAAGCAGGCGAAGGTGGATGGACTTTCTGTGTACCATCTTGATTCAATCCCTAGGTGTTTTGTATTCTTGGAATTTCTATGCACTACATGTGTAAAAACCAGATTGTTGCACTCTATGGCTACCAAAATTCATTTTTGCTCAGTCTGAGTTTTTTTTTTGGTTACCTCCAGGAGAAGGCACCTTGCATCGTTTTCATCGATGAGATTGATGCCATCGGCCGACAGCGAGGGGCTGGCATGGGCGGTGGCAATGATGAGCGTGAGCAGACTTTGAATCAGAAACTTGAACGCGACAAAGAACTAATGTGATCCTGTTGATGGAAGAAATCCTGCTAACCAGTTGAGGTTGGTAGTTTATCACATTATTAACAAGGTTTTATACATCCCAAGTGGTGCAGGATTTTTGAACCATCAACAGTCCCAAGGCCTTTGTCAAACTGCAATTCCTTTCTTCTGGTAGTTTGGCGTCTTTGAACGTCGGAAAGTATTGTGAGGCCATTTTTAGGGACCTGTATATAACAAGTCGGCGGAAGGATCCCCATGGAGAAATTTTCAAAAAAAGATCCATATGGCCATATGAGAGAAAGAAGTGAGTTGATCAAACTTTCAAGTTGCAAAAGTGCCAAGGATCTTGACTGAAATGGATGGCTTTGAAGGAAACAGTGGTGTGATTGTTGTGGCGGCCACCAACCGTCACATGGCAACGAAAAATCACTCTCAAATCGTTTTTCTCCGGGTGAGGGTGCTCTTAATAAGTATTCTGCTTGTATGATGGGGCCACAGAAATACTCGCAACTCAACAAATACCTGGACCTTTGATCTACTATGATGTAGAAACGGTAATTTGGGTGATGTTGTGAAACTCTTACTACTTATTGCTTCAGGAACGAGATATTTTTTTTCAAATCTGCAGATTGTCAGGGTCGTCCAAGTACCTGAGTATCGCTGCTTCCAAATGGTATTTCAGTCACCCGGCCCCACGCACCGAAAAGGTTGCTGCACGATCCAGGATTTTTGCAACCTCTTTTCCTCCACCTGAAAAACAGCTGATATCAGATCATGCCCCCCCTGAAAACAAACATATCCCCCTGAAAATTGATGGTTAGAAGATACAGTACTTTATTTGCTTTTAAAATGGTCCGGATCATATCCGGGAATCTGTTAGTTGTCAGGTAACGGTATCATGTAAAAATACTTCCAATTTGGTGAGCCCAAGATTGTCAGCGTCCTAAGGCTCCGATATTTTGGACAATGCCTTGCTGCGACCCGGGCGTTTCGATCGTCGTGTCACTGTGGGTTTGCCTGATGTCCAGGGACGTGCGCAGATCTTGGAGGTACATGTGAAGCATCTCAGCTTGAAAGAAGATTAGGGGCCACAAGAGGTTGAGGATGTTTTACACTGCGATAATCTAACATAGCGGACATTCCCATTTTCCAATAGGAAACTCATCTACAAATGGTGGATTTTTCATGGCTATGTTAGAATATAGTATTGATGAATGTTGTTTCGCGTGCCGAAATCGTGGTTCACAGTGGGAGAAAATAATCTTATCCCTCCTCCCCCCAAAGTTTAACACACAGTAGCCGCTAAAAAATGATGATTGGAAGACTACTTTCCTGTTGGGAAGGTATCTTTTCGGGGGCTATGTTAAACTTGAGGGGGGTATTCATTTTTATGATTCGTGACCTTTATTAACCGACTCTTTTTTCTCCATGAAAAAAAACCTCCCGTGTTTTGGCTGGGATCAAAGGTGAAGGCTGAGTAGTACCGGCTGTACTCAACGCCAACTAGAAACGTCACCACGCCGAACTACAACTACAACCTACAACTGCAATCATCAGCGGCCACCAAGTACCACCCATCAAAACCTCCCAATATCACCATCACCCCAACACTATGCCACCATCATCACCACCAACCAACCCCTCACCGGCCGTTGAGGAACAAGAAGTTGGCCGAAGGCATCACCTTGACAGACATTGCCAAGCGCACCGCTGGCTTCAGCGGCGCCGATCTGGAGAATCTCATGAACGAGTCGGCCATCTTGACGGCCCGCAGAAACAAGAAGGCGCCAGAAGTTGGTTGGTGAAGTGGATGGGGTTGAGTGATGTTGGGGAAGTTGGGGGATAAATCAAGAGGGTAAGTTGTAAGAAGGTGCAATGCTTCCCGAATTTGATGGGATATACATAATTACGTATATGGATCATATTTGTTTCACTTAGTAATGGGTGTGTATGGAACCTCAGTGGAGTTTGGTTAAAGTTCTTCACTTTATCTTGGCTTAAACATCCCATCAATTGAAGCAGGCTGCAAAGGGTTCTACGTACTGAAACCTGATGTTTCACACGGGGTGGTTAGATGCCTCCCAGTTGTGAGTTTGTGAGGAAGTCATTAGGGGTTGTGGTGAGTTCGTTTTTAGAAAGGTGATAAGTTTAAGGCTATATTGCCGTTTACTTGATTATGGCAGGGCTATTCCCTATCAATTTAGTTATCACTTTATTAGCACTTGGCTATCAGTTGACAATGACTTGCTACTCACTTGATTATCATCTTCTGATCGTAGCATGTCGGGGTGTGTGGCTTCAAGGCGATTACAATGGACGAGATCAATGATGTGTCTTGGACGTGCTTTTAGGTGCAGCAAATGGTTGATGATTTCAGGCTTGGAAACTTGTTTAAACTGCAGCTTAGAGACAAAAATAGTTTTTTTTTCGTTTGTGAAACCTTGGGGAAATTTCGTGCCTCCCTTTTGTTTCCCATTTCTGAGGACATTGCCTTGAAGATGTTGGTAGGCAAGTCTTTTTTTTTCCAGTCACCTGCCAGCCGATTGTTGGACAACTCGATTTCCATGAATCTTGGGTGGTTCCATCCATTGTTTTTTTTTGGGAGATTTCCATATGTCAACTATGACATATGGAGGATCATAAACAAACTTTGTTTAGCATTACCAATTCATTTAGACTGGTATGTGCTTGTAAGGTGTTGTGAGTATTGCCCTCCCTACAACTAACAGTTGGCCCTGAAAATAGGTCGAATCGCCCCAAAGGATATCGGATCTAGTCATCCAAGCGAATCCATTTTCAGGGGCAAACTTGCTGTTAGTTTCAGGGAAGGCCACCCTCCAGGGAACCAGCATATCCGCTTTTAAAGGCATTTTGAAAATAATTTTCCTTTCTCCCCGGGTGGGATATGTTACTTTCCTGCAAGGTAGTCCAAAATCTACAGTTTCCCATCCCTTGGAACACCTTTAGCACCGCCGAGGCCACAGATCGAGTGATTGCAGGATTGGAAGGTCGAGCTCTATCTGACAATGCCTCCAAAAAATTGATTGCCTACCACGAGGCCGGTAGGGGCCGATAACAACGGATGAATAGATTGGGATGAGGATGGTGTGGTGTTTGGGGGGTCGGGGCTGATGGTGAAGTGATGTAAATGATGTGCTCTTGCAAGGCTCTATTGTGGAGAGTTTGGCCAGATTTGCTGGGTACTTGTTGATGCCGTTGGCCAAAGATCGTGGTGATATTGTGAGACCAATCTCTTGATCTCAGGGCTGTGTCGCCTTCTCTTCAGATGTCGATCATTGAAATGTCATGAAATTGCAATAAAGGTGGACTGCGATTTCCGATCGTTTTTCTTGGGTGCCATTATTGGAGTTTCGAGAATCCCCTCAATCATTTGAGCCACAGCAACTCACCAAGTTGGTTGATAGTGGTTGAGATTTCTATGGCTTTTGTTAGTGGTTTCCATCAAGTTCATCCAGATTTTGCCGGCTAAAAAACGCACAAAACATATCTTGCATGGTGTAGAGGCTATTTTGATCCTTTATTCTTACCATTCTATCCTTGACAAAAGGTATCTCAGGTCCAAGAGACTTTTCAAACGTCCAGTGTGACCCGTTGATCCTTTCGACTTTCGAATGGGGAAGCATCCAGCCAGCCTTTTAGGCGGGTCATGCCATCGTGGGTACCCTGCTGCCATACCATGATCCAGTTCCTTGGGGGCTGAAATGTTTAGTCAAAGAAAACTTCCTGGTTCAACGGACCTTTATTCTTTTTTTCTTTTCGGAGTTATATATTTTCAGGGGAGCTCAGCTTCGTTTTTTTTTTTTGAGTTTCTTTTGACAGGAAGGTGGTTTTTATTGAACAAAAACACTTGCTTTGGAACGTTGGAATGATAACTCGATGAAGGTTACTAGCAGCTACCAGCAGTTACTAACAGGTGATGCAATGATTATTTGATGACAGTTGCTAACAACTACTAAGAGGTAAAAACAGGTGAACAAATCAAACATGTGTCTGGTTTTCCAGGTGTTGATTGGAATAAGATCATATTGTTTTTCCACCTCACGATCCACACTTGGCGGGTTCGTCAACACTTGACTTGTCTAATTGTATGTATATCTGTAAAATGCAGATACATGTACATACACATGTTATATATGCATATTGGATCATGGGCAAATTTTGGTTTAGTTTTATGAGGCGCTAACCTGTAACCATAAGTGTCAACTGTTAAAGTGGGCTAGGCCCTGCCTGGGCTAGGGCAGGGCCCCATAGGTAATGATATATGCGTACAATTATTGCATATTATTGTAGTATGTAATTTTCGTTTCTGGTGCAGTTTTCGCAAAAGGAGTTAACAAAGTATGTCCAAGTGAAGCATTTTTGAAATAGGCAAGCAGCCAAGGGAATCAACATTTGTTTGTGACCCTCCAGAGAAGAAGATGAGAATAAGGCTTTATGAATACCAAATAAGTGGCAAACAAGCGGACCATTCTTAACGAGTCGTGCACGTGCTAGTTTTTCAAAGCAGATTGGGTCACTTTAGTCGGTCAGAGCCTATAAAGACACGTCCTCCAAGACAAATCTGTTTCTTCAAATCGATGTTGTAGGTGGCATAGATCTACCAACAAAAGTCACAGGGAAGTATGGCCAATCTGTTGCTCCTACTTGTGATAGTTCTTCCCCACCTTCAATCAAGAGCATCCAGGTATAAAGTTTTATGAGGATCATTTACCCGTGCTACTGTTGATGGTCCACTCCTGCGAAGCAGTTGAGTTCGAAAGAAATTTCGAAACAATTGATATGCTATAAATATCCCAAATGCTTTATATTCCAATCTTTGCAGCATTTTCCAGATCTGAACTGGTGAGAGAACTCCAGTAACATCTCGGCAGTATTTTAAAGATGGTTTTCCTCTTTCCACCCATGGTGGGCACTAATAAGTATCATGTATATATATATATATTTATAAATCCCAACAGGCGTTCAGGTTTGCACCCGTTTTTTTTGGGATCACTGGGTGTATGTAAGGGATTATACTACCCAGTTATATAGGGATTATACTAAGGTTTGGCTCGAGGAAGCTAGACCTCAGTGGGAGGCACCCGCAACTTGTGCTGCCCACGGTCCTTTCACGGTTTTCGCTACGTGGGGGACTTCGTTTCTGGCTGGCACCGCTGTACTTAACTGTACCGTCTGCTTTGCTTGGTATCTGGTTTAGGGTGAACCACAAACCCTGTCTTTCCGGTCTTGTGCAGGCCGTGATTGGTTTAGCTGGCACCGCTGTACTTCACTGTACCGTTTGCTTTGCTTTGGTTGGGGGTCAACCTTAAACCCCGTCTTTCCGGTCCTGAGCAGGCCGAGGACTCCTACTGGCACCGCTGTACTTCGCTGTACCGTCTGCTTTGTTTGTGGTTTAGGGTCAACCAGAAACCCTGTCCTCGGTCCAGTGCAGGCCGCGAATCCTTCCCCCTTTGATGCGTCACGGCTTCGTTGACCAGGAGAAGGAGGGAACGTCGGCAAAGATCGACGGCGAGAAGGCGTTTGTGGCTACACCGAATTGGGTTGAGGTTGCTCCCCAAATTTCAAGTGGCACAACTGGGACTACGCCTTTCTCAACACCACAGCAGAGATCCACGGTATCTACGACAGGTTGTAAGGATGACGTCCACGGCTTCCAAGGTAGACAACCGATGGAGATGCGACTGCCAAAGGTTAAACGGACCTACGGCGGAATTCTGCGGGCAATGTGGGTTACACTGGCGGTATGTTGGGTGGCAAACCTACGAGAAGCCCCAGAGGGAAAAGTCCAGGCCTCGTTCCCGAAAGCCCCGCAATGGAAAGGGCAAGGGAAAAGGCAAAGCCAAGGATGGCAAGAGCAAGGACAAGGACAAGGATGGTGGCAAGAGCACGGAGAACCAGAACCCTGTGACGCCACGGACTGTCAGAACCACGGAGCTCAGTTCGCCGGATTTCAAGAAGCCAATGGTGACGGAACCCAAGATGGATACGGCGGAGGGAAAGGAGGACAAGCCATACTCCCCAGTGAAGGAAGGCGAGAAGACTCCGATGCCTGCGAGCTCTGGTGCCCAAGCCCAAGTTTTGATGGCGCTCTTGAAGGATGTGGCGGATGGCAAGTCGAGTGCAGAAGAGGCTTTGAAGATGGCTGCAAAATCTTCCAACGAGCCAACAGCAGTTGTAGCCCCAACTACGGAGTCCAAGGATGTTCACAAGGTTGGGAGACAATTAGCCAAAGCACAAGCCAAGACCAAGAAGGCCTACGAGACTCTCAAGAAGATGAAGGAGGATTGGAGCACATGGACAGGACAGATCCAGGAGCTCTACAATCGCAAGGTCAAGCAGTACGAAGAAGCTCATCGTGCATGGACTTTGGTACTGCAGGACGCAATCACAGCAGAGAAGAATGCAAAAGCCGAATTGCAAGCTCTTGGCAAGCACCACAAGGACTTCAAATGGGACGAGGTCGAGTTGGACGAGAAGGATTACCCGGAGATGTTCGAAATTGGCACAGTTGGTGGCAGCATGGAGATCGAGCCGACAGTCAAGGACACCCCGGAGTTACCAGACGAGACACCGCCCAAGATGCCACCCCGCCAGGAACTCCCCAAAGAGACCTTTGTGCAGAAGTTGGAGGCCGCGGCAACTGCAGCAAAGGAGAAGGAGCGGCAGAGAGCCAGAAGGAAGGAGAAAGACGACGACAAGTCAGAGCCGAGATCCAGGAGCACTTCAACGAGGAAGCCATCAAAGGGACAGCAAGGGAAGGGGAAGCAAGGCAAGCTGGAGTTCACCCCAGCACCCAAAGGGAATTCCTTTGCAGCACTGGGGGAGGATGAAGTAGAAGACTAAATTCTGCAGTGAAGATCGACGAGTACTCCTATACGGACGTCTTTCGTGCAAGGGTGGAGTCTCTACGTCAACAACGTAGTGCACAAGAAGAGTATGGAAGCGATCATGACGAAGAAGACGAAGAATCTGAGGAGGACGATGATCCCCCGGGGAGGACACCGGAGGAACAACGTGACTTGGAAACTTCGGCTGTTTACTTCAGTCAAGGACTTCGAGTTTTACTTTTACGGCATCGAGCTCTTGTGGGCGACAGTTTGCATCATATCCTTCACATCCCTGCGCAATGGCCGGCATCCAGGACAGTCTCAGTCATCGAAGGCCTATGGCGAGATCTTGCAACGAAACAGTGGCTTTTGATTTACGCAAGGGATCCCACGAAGGACAGCATGGTCATCAGGCCCGGTGAAGTTGCGGCACTGGTAGTGGCTCGAGATGAACTACCTGCAAATGAGCTTCCTATTGCCCAAGAGATTGACCTCACGGCCCACACGTCAGCCTTTAGGCAGCAGGAGATTAGCCAAGAGTTTCGAAAGCCTCTCAACAGTCGTGGACGCCTTCTGAAGGTCGGGATACTACGACTA